>PVJA010022462.1:6779-34332 GCA_004027025.1 Myocastor coypus
CTTTTTTTTTTTTTTTTTTTTTTTTTGTCTTTTTGAGACAGGGTCTCACTATACAATTTAAGCTGGCCTTGAGCTCACTTTTGTAGCCCAGGCTGGTCTTGAACTCACATTGATCCTCCTGCCTCAGTCTCCCAAGTGCTGGGATCACAGGCGTGCACCACCACCTATGGCTCCCTGTTGCCTTTCTGTTAAGGATTTCTAGTTTGACTCCACTATGGTCCATAGGATTTTGATTCTGTTGAGTTTATTGGGGATGGTTTTGTGGCCTAGGCAGTTGCTGATCTGGTGAGTGACTAGAAGAGCACTTGAAAAGAGGGCATGTCCTGTGTTTAGGCACAGCACTGAAAAGTCTCAACAAGGTTTTCTGTTTGTGTGTGTGGCTGGCTTAGCCCACCCTGGGGGCAAGGCTGGTGCCATATGTGGTGCTTGGGATAGAACCATAGTCCCTGTGCACTTGCTTGCCTGAATAGGTGTCTTAGACCACTGAGCAACCTTGCCAGTCCAAGGTCTTATTTGGAGTGTTATGTAGTTTTAATACATCCTTGGCAATTTACTAATAGTCCAATTTCAGTGGAAAGAGTACTGAATTCTCCAACTGTAATTTTTGGGTTCAGCTGTTTCTCTTTTCAGCTCTGTCAGTTTTTGCTTTGTATATTTTGAAACTGTCCTTTTGGATGCCTCTGTATTTAGGATTTTTTTTTATCTTCTTGGTGGGTTGACCCTTTGATCCCTAAGCAGTTTCTCTTCTCATCCCTGGTATTTTTTGTGCTCTGAAATCACTGCATCTGACCTTGTACACCCATTTCTGCTTTGCTAATGTCCTTCTGGCCAACTTCATGACCACCATGACTGTACTCGGAGCCTCTTGGGCAGGCAACTGGGTGGTGGAGCGCTGTGCTGCTGGTGTCCACAGCCAAATGTGCCTGGAGGAGGTGGGATCCTGGTACAGCTTAGCTAGAGAATGTCCTCTGAACTCTCACACTCAGAGAGGGGCTTTTGGAAGGTGACTGGATTATGGGCTCATTACTGACTTGCTGTTAGCAGGTGGAGGGAGGTCAGCAGGGCTGGCCATGGGGATGTGACCCAGAGGGCTATGTCTCCTTCTTCACACCTCCCTCCCATCTCTGCTTTCTGGTCACAAGGATAAGAGCTGATCTCCTCTGCTCGAGCCCTTTCACCACGCTGTTTCTGGATCTCAACTCGCTGGCTGTGGATGGAAAGTTCCTGACTATGAGCCTGAATAAGCCTTCTGCATCTTGGTGCCAGGAAGGTGATTGAGATGGGCACAGCTGGAGGAGGTCACAGGGACTGCCTTCAGAGGGTGCTCTGCTCCCAGCTGCCAGAAGCAAGTGGCGCTGCCCTCCACTCCCCTCCCCTGCTGTCCCCGCCTTGGAAGAGCTGACCATGGGCAGAAGTCTGAGACCATGGGCCAAGATGACTGCTCCTCCTTGAAGTTGGTGGTGTTTGTTACTCTTTTCTAGCAGCAGAAAAGCTGACCAGTACAGCCTATCTTTTTATTCTTTTCATGTACTTTAGTCATTATTTCCGGAGTGAGTTTCCTCTAGGCAGTATACGATTGGGTTGTACATTTCATCTCTGCTGCCAGTCCTTGAATTTTCATAGCAGGTCATTTACATGCAGGGGAATTACTGATGGGCTAAGGCCCCATCTACCACTTATTATCTGTTATCACCTCTCTTTTCCTTGTCCTGTTTCTCTTTATTTATGCCCTGGCTCTCTCAGCTTTTCTAGGAGCCTGCATTTATTTGTTTATAGCCTTTTCCACACAGGAGTTTGTGCAGTTTTCTCACTGGCTGCTCAAGCATGACAGTCCACTCAGGTGCTTTGGTGTAGGCTGCTGCTTTCATGTTTGATAATTCAGGTTGAGTCTTGAAATCTTGTTCTCACATGCACACTTTTCCCTTCTCCAGTTTCAGAATATGACCCTCTTAGATGTTTAGCTTTGTGTGTTGCTTTAACTATAAAATGTTTGAGAAACCCAAAGAATAAAGAGATTTGTCGCATTCTCTTTTTAGCATTCTACTGTTCTTCCACTGTGGAAATTTTCATCTCCTTTTTTGTTTTTCTGTCTTTGGAAAGTCTGCTAGCCATAGGTAAGAATGGGTCCGCTGAGGAGGCACGTCTCACTCCAGCCCTTCCCGGGAGTGTTGCCATCACGCTGGAATCCCTACAGGGTGATGGGGAGACAGACCCGACCTGGCAATTCGGAAAGTCCCTCATTGAGGCTGGGAAGTAGAATATGCACTTGCCTGGCAAACACCAGGGCCTGAGTTCAATCCCCATTTCCACAATAAATAAATAAATAAATAAATAAATAAATAAATAAATAAATAAATAAATAAAGTTACTAGCTTTGCTATGCAACTGTTTAAAAAAAATCTCTGTAGCTGCATCTCTGTAGCTGACAGTGGTGGTGTGGCCTGGACAGGGTCTGTGGGCCACTGTGAGGGCAGGATCAGGCGCAGGTTCATGGTCAGTGGTGGTGGCATGGGTGTGTGTTGGGCCTGGAGCTGACGTCTCTTCACATCAGTACTCACTTGCTCCTTGACATGGTCTCGGGTGAGAAACCCAGCCCTGCAGTGGTGCTCCTGAGTGACAGCAGCTCGGACAATTTCCTCACCCCTTCATGTGCCAGCAGTGTCCTCGGCCATCTGGAACCTGTGTACACATTGGCCTCTTGGCTCTAGTTTGCCGCATCCTTATCTCACAGGACCCCAGGGCCCAGACTTGGCTCCTTAGGTGCTGTCCAGAGCCTGGTGCACTGCTGCTGCTCTCCACCTTTCCATCCACTGCTGGAGCGACATCGAGGCTATTGATTGTGGTTAGGCTCCTGTGTCCTGTCCTCCTCTGTCTCTGCTCTGTATGGAACTCACTCAGCAAGTTTTCACTGTTATTGTATTTTTTGTTTCCGTAATTTATACTTTGTCCTTTTAGAATCACCTCTCTGCTTTTGCTAAGATTGTTGTTCATACTTGTTTCAACAGAATTCATAATTCTTTGCTGAAATATTTTTTAGGTTGTGTTAAGTAGCACATCAGGCAACACTACGGGCTCGCCTCAGTGCTCACGTTAGATGATCACCCCTTCTTTTTTTTTAGAAATTTTTTATTTTATTTATTTATTTTTGTTGTTGTTGTTTCATAACCTTTGTTTGTCTATTCACACATTTTTATGGCTGGCTCAGCCTGCCCCCAGGGCAGGGCTGGCGCAGCATGTGGTGCAGGGGATCGAACCGCGGTCTCTGAAGCTGCCCAAGCTTTCCCAAGCAGGCACTTCAGACCACTGAGCAATCCCACCAGCCCGATCACCCCTTCTTATTCAAGCTATTATAGTCCTTTTCAAGAAGAGCAGTTTGGGGGTTGGGGAGATAGTCAGCAGTATAAGCACCTGCCTAGCAAGCACAAGGTCCTGAGTCTGCGAAAGAAAGAGAAAGAAAGAAAGAAAGAAAGAAAGAAAGAAAGAAAGAAAGAGGAAAGGAAAAGAAAAGAAAAGAAAAGAAAAGAAATACTCATTGATAACCTGCACACATCCACTGTTGTGCTGAGACTTCTGGGTCTGGGTCTCAAATTTCAGCACACAGTAGCTTCGTTTGGCTTCTTTTTATGTCTCTTTTTTCCTTCCTTCTTTTAAGTCTTATGCTGGGAAGTGAGCCCAGGGTTCACATTCTACCACTGCATAGCTTTAATGTGTAAAACCTGGCTTATTTTTATGGGCTGTAACCCCAATGCTGATGTGGTGTTTATCAATCAGTGCATGTCTGCAGTTCAAGGTGGTCACCTTTGCCGTGGGGTTGGCTATGTGGGCACAGCACAGCCTCACCCCACTGCTGTGCCACCCTCCCACCACCCTCAGCCCCCTCCACTAGAAACGCCCACTGTCCTGCCTCCTGTCGTCTATACCTCACTTTGCTCTTTCTGGTACTCAGGGCTTCTCGTGCAAGGGGAGCCAGTGCTGCCTCAGCCTGTGTCTGGTGACAATTCCATTTTCTGGATCCCTGCAGTGCTAACTTGGGGTACTTCACATTGCAGCATCATTTAATGAACAGTCGTTTATGTCACACTTGGGAATATGAAAACCCAGTGGAGGCACACACTCCACACCCAGTGAGCTCTGTGGAAAACACCAGGATCCAGCCTGGAAAGGAAAACCAAATGGGTGGCTGTGGGTCCAGGCTGGCCCCCCCAGTGCAGATCTGTGGTGGGGCCTCGGTGCTAGGCTGAGGAGGGGGTCTCTGGGCAGGACCACCACCCAGCACCTGAGAAGCTCTGTGAGAGGTCACCTTTAGGACTCTGGCTGTAAGTTGAAGCCATGTGTCAGGACACAGGACACACTGAGTGGCAGTACAAATAGGCTTCACTTTGCATTGTGGCCCTCATTTAAGACTCTCTCTGGAGTCCTGTGTTATGTGCCTGGGGCTACATGGCCTGCTAGATCAGTGGTTTCCACCCACATTGGCTCCCTGGTACCACACTGAAATGATGCTATACCTTTAGGCTATCTGTCACTTTTCTATTTATTTATTTTCATCTACTTTGTTGTTTTGAGACTAAGTCTTGCTATGCAGCCCAGGCTGGCCTCAGAGTCACAGTGATCCTCTTGCCTCAGCCTCCCATCACACCAGCTTCAATTTATTTGTTTTTATTTATTTATTTTTTTGTTTTTGGCAGGACATGGGTTCAAACTCACAACCTTGCACTTGCCAGGCAGGCACTTGTGCCATGGAGCTATCTTCCCAAACCCTCAGTTTATTTTTGATCCACTTTCAATACATGAAATAACACAAAATTCACACTTCCTACTAAAGCGAGGCTTTAAGAATTTGTGTAATGTAGGGGCCAGGGAGGTAGCTCCATGGCACAAGTGCCTGTCTGGCAAGTGCAAGGTTGTAAATTTGAACCTCAGTCCCGCAAAACAAAACAAAGCAAAACAACAACAACAACAAACCAACCAACGAAACAAACAAAGAATTTGTGTAATGAAGCAAACCACCATGTTGGTCTTTTTGGAGTAGTCTTGAGAAATTTCGTACTTTCAGATTTAGTGGAAAGTTCATGCTTCATTTACAGCTGCTACTTGAAATGCTTGCAGGTTATTTTTCAACGCTCTGGAATCCTCACACAGTCGTATAAAGGGGCCATGCTGGTCTCTGGAATGATAGAGATGGTGGCAGAGAGGACTGGCCCAGGACAGGCCTCTGCCCACAGATGGAGATTGGGAGTCTCCACTCCAACTTTCTCAGAAAAGCAGAGAGGACCAGGCCAGCAGAGACTTCTGAGCAGGATTGGGAGGACACCTGGGGGGCCCCGCTCTCTGCCCCTCCTGGGATTGCAGGTTACAGCAGCGGCCGGCAGGGGGCAGCAGAGGCCAGCTCATGCCACCCGGATGCCGGTTCCACCTGGACGTAGTGGCCCTTTCTGCCTGGCTTGCCCTGGGGAGACAAACCCGACCTGAAAATTCTGGAAGTCCCTCTTTGGGGATAGGGAGATAGCTTGGTAGAATAAGTGCTTGCCCGGGCTAGTAAAGCTAACTTTGCTGTGAAACTGTTTTTTTTGTTTGTTTGTTTTTGTTTTTGTTTTGTTTTTTTTTAAAGGTTTTGTTGGACACGGCAGGATGGCTCAGTGGTCTAAAGCGCCTGCAGGCAGCTGCAGGGACCGCGGTTCGATCCCCAGCACCACATGCTGCGCCAGCCCTGCCTGCAGGGCAGGGCTGGCCATAAAAATAAATAAACAAACAAACAGCAGTTCTGAAACAAGAAAAAAAAAAAAGACTTTGTCCCACAGGAAGGTCCCTGCAAGGTCCCTGCGCTCATAGTGCAGCACCAGTCACAGCCAACTGTGGCAGGTGTGTGGGAACTTTTAGAAACAAGAAGTATTAAAGCATCTTACCATCCAATTCATGGTTAAACAGAGCTTTTGGAATCCCATCCTGGTGGGTGATTCTAACTAACTTGACCATCTGCAGAGGTGGATTGCAGTCCCTGGGTCTGAGGTCTGTGGCACGGGCTTCCCATGGTTAAACTGACCTCAGGCCCCCATCCTGCTGGGGAGTGTCAGCCTAATCACCCGAGCTCAAGGCTGTGAGGAAAGTTTATGACAGTTTTCCAAACTAAGACACCAAAAAGAAAACTTGGAAATATAAAAAATAATGCATGCAAAAATAAAAGACCCTAGGGGCTGGGGAGATAGCTCTGTGGCACAAGTGCCTGCCTGGCAAGTGCAAGGTTGTGAGTTTGAACCCCAGTCCCACCAAAAAAAAAAAAAAAAAAAAAAGGCCCTAGTGCCAAAGCACTAAAGAAAATGGAGTAGAACATAATAGGAACCTAGGAGTGGAAATTAGAGCAAAGACTCTATCTGTCTATCTATCATATATTTATTTTATCTTTTTGAGGGTCTTGCTGTGTGGCTCAGGCTGGCCTTGAGTTTTCTTTGTAGCCCAGGCTGATCTGGAACTTGCAATGATCTTCCTGCCTCAACTTCCCAAGTGATGGAATAACATGCATGCACCTCCACATCCAGCTAGACGAAAGATTCTAGAATGCAACTGAATTGTTTCCATGCAAGCAACTGGTAGATCCTCTTAATCCATTGCAAAAGACTTTGGATGCTGGAGATAGAACCAGGTGGTGGTGCTTTTATCTGGAACTCTACAGGGTGGGGCTTTGGTGCCTCTAGGGAGCAAAGTGGCCCAAGGTGATCCCCAGCCTTTGAGGTGAACACTCTCCCCGACCCCCCTCCCCAGCATCCTGCCTCTTGTAGGTGTTAACTTCCCGGCCTGCTCAAAGTTAGTGCAACCAGGCTAAGGGTGAGAGCTTCCTGAATGCTGCTGGCATTGCAGATATGTCTACTGAGCTCTTAAAAGCTTCTGAGTTTAAAACACAAAGAACGGGCCCGGCGGGATGGCTCAGTGGTCTAAGGCGCCTGCTTGGGAGCTTGGGCAGCTTCAGGGACTGCGGTTCGATCCCTGGCACTACATGCTGCGCCAGCCCTGCCCTCAGGGCAGGTTGAGCCAGCCATAAAAAATGAGTGAATAAACAAACAAAGGTTCTGAAACAAGAAAAAAAAAATTAATTAATTAAAAAAAAAACACAAAGAAAACAAAACCTACCCAGCATTGGAATATTCATAGTTAAACAACAGTACCAGAAAGAGCCAAGTTTGGTGCAGTGGTTGCTGGAGCACGGCTCACGTGGCTTGGTGGCTGCAGAGCCGTGGAGTCACAGCTGGCGCAAGCTTACAGGACGGGTCCCTGCAGTCTTTCAACAGGAAGCAGAAATTAACAGAATGCTTGAGCAGAGAAAGCAGGCCCATGCAAAGAGTGCTAGGTTCTGGCCCTAGCATAAATTGCTAAAATCATTATGGTAATCATCTAATATGGCTGATGCCCTTAAAACAAAGGCTGATGCTCCCAAGGCTACCACCCCCTTCTTCTCCAACTTAGCCCAGGACATAATTTACTTCCATCCTACCAGCCACCCCAATCAGCTCCTTTAGATATATCTAAAGATCCCCTCCAAACTCTACCCCAAGCAAAAGGCCATAAAAGCCTCAGCCTCCCTTTGTCTAATCAAGAGGGACATGTTTCCTCATCCTTCTCTCCACTCTTTCCTGTGTCCTCAAAGAGAATAAAGCCCCTTTTCCTTTTTCCTTCTGCCTGTTTCTCTGCTACACCATTCACCTGGAAAACCTATCAAAGAGCAGCACTACTGAGCGCAGGCCCCACATTTGGGGCACCTTTGGTGCTTTGTTGAGTCTGGTGCTTTTGAAGGGTAAATCTGGTTTGCACAGGAGCCTGGCATGGGAACACCTGCACAGTGATTTTACACTTGTCTTACACCCTAAATGTTAATGTTGCCTGGGATTGAGTATAAACAATGAGAATTAAAAGTGTTGCTGTAGGGGCTGGGGAGATAGCTCAGTAGAATAAGTGCTTGCCTAGCAAGCACAAGGGCCTGAGTTCAATCCCCAGTTCTACTATATATATATATAATAGAAATGTCGCTGTGCAGGACACACAGTGGGGGACTGGCCCTCACATTGTGCAGTCTCCCCTCAATATTCCAGCTGAACCTGTAAACACACACCCAAACTAATGCTACAAGAAACAGCCAAGCAGCTGTGGCTGTGTGCAAGGGGTCGCCAGCCCACTCCATGGTTTCTTGAGGTGCATCAAATATGGAAACACAATGGCACAAATGTTTTCTCTCCTATTCAGAGGCCACCTAAGCCTGTGCTGCAGAGGTAATTGACAATGTATATTTATAGAAACAGACCACGGGTCCAGGCATTCATGCGCTTCAGCTCAGCCTCCAAGCACAATGCCAGGGCAGGCGACGTATGTGTCATTCAAATCGCCTTTTGAGACCTCACAGGCCATGGGCTGGTCAAAGGGCTGTGGCTGAAGGTTTTGCTTTGGAGGAGACCCCCACCTGGGTTTTATTAACTCAGGCAAAGCGGTCCTTCAAGCAAACTAGGAATAAGCTCTCTAATCATCTGGAAAACTAATTAACTTCTTTCTTTCAAGTGCCTTATCTGATTTCTCCTTGGTAGCATTCTTTCTCTGCTCTGGGAGACTGCAGTAACTGTGGGAGTATTGCCAAAATATTCCCAGCAGCCCAAAGCCAGGCAGGAACTCGTTCTGTCCCCCCTCCCCCTTCCAGGGAACAGCAGCCGAGATGCTGACCTCAGAAGGGAATGGGAGTGCAGGCCGTGCTGTCCACTGCTGTGAAGTAGACGTTGAGACAGCCCTGTCACACTGTGAACGCCCACGAGGCCACAGGTGTCAGGCCTCATAACTTGTGGCAGTGGCTCAGACCACAGATGCCCAAACCCACTGGATGAACCTGGCAGTGCACACAGCGGGCCATGGTGGCAGCTGGTCAGCACCACCTCGCGTCACCTGGATCCTCACACCCTGTCTGATCTCAAAGCCCATCGTCCACTGAGGAGGACAGCGAGTTCACAGGCCCTCCTTCTTCTGCTCACCCACAACAGCACTGCTGAATGTCCCCTGCGCCAGATGCCTGGGTCCCAGGCTTGGGTGCACACTGCCTCTGGCTCAGGATGCACAGACCCAGTGCCCAGGTGCCAGCCGCTGCTCCACAGCCCCTGGCCCTGGGCTTGGGTCTCCTGCCCCATTGCTCTGCAGGGTGATGGTGCCCTTAAACTCACAGTGGGGAGGCAATCGCCAAGGGGCTCAGTGCCCACAAGAGGAACTCCAACAGTCGGGTGTGGGTGGCTAGAGCAGGACCGCCAGAATGGGCGCATGCACCCACGTGCGCACAAGCGGAGTCCCATGTGTGAGCACCGGTATAATTGAGGCATCAAGTAGGAAAACGCGTGCGTGGGACAGAAGTTCTGGGCCCCACGCGCATAAACCCAGTCAGCAATCACAGGTGGAAGAGGGAGTGTTCTCCCAAGAAACAGCGCTGGAGCGAATCAAAAAGGGTGTCACCCAAGGAAGAAACCTGCGCAACAGGTAACAGAGTCAGTGCCAGCCAGCCCTGACACCTTGGTCTAAGAACTGTGCCTTTGAGCAGTTTGGATGTACCCCATGAGACAGCTACGCCACCACCTATGTACCTCTCTCCCAGCGTTTCTGGTGTGTGCTCATTTGCACTTCTCTCCTAGGTTGAAGGAAATCTTGGATTCTTCTATTTTTCAATTTTTAGTTTGGTAGATATCAATACTTTTGCTCTTCATTTACTACTTTGTCTAGAAATTACAACAAATTGATGGCCAGGTGTGGTGGTACAGGCCTGTAATTCCAATATTCAGGAGGTGATTTCAAGGCCAGCCTGTACTGCACAAGGAGACCCTAACTGGGTGTATGAGCTCTGGGAGACCCCAAAGCAAACATTCTTTATATATCAACATCTAATATAAGTTAGTACTTTTAACTCCTTCCGGACATTTCAAAGACATCAGACACATTCCTGAAGTTTAATGTCCTCCATATTTGTGAGGCTTTTTTCCTTTTTCCATTTTGGGGATGTCGGATTTGAACCCTGAACCTCACCCATGGTAGGCAAGTGTTCTGGCTCTGAGCAACCTCGTTGGCCTAGTGAGACTGTTAAGGATACAAATGTTGAACCTAAAAAGCATCATTGGTTCCTACAGGCTGTGCTCACTCATACCTCCCACCTCTGTGCATGCTGTTTCCTGTCGGCCCAACCTCTCACGTGCCTTTGTCTTCCTTCTGCCTGACAGATACACTTTACTAGATGGCCAGCCACAGACCTGTGGGTGACACCAGCACTCAGAAGACTGAGGAAGAAGGATGGCTACCATTGCCTTGCTTGAGGAGGCGGGGCGTTTGTTCTGCTTGGGCCCTCAATGGCCTGGGAGAGGTCTGGCACCCAGGGAGGGCCACCTGCTTTATTGTCATCCCATACCCCTCAGGGACAGGGGGAGAGGAAACTTGTGAGCTGTGGCCCAGCCAAAGCAACCCAGAAGCCAACCATCCCAGCACTGCCACCCCCAGGGAAACCCCAGCTGGGGGCACACAGCTGGAGCATCCTTGGCATATCCTGAACAGCCCTCCTTTTCTGGCAGAGCTGTAACTCTGAAGCCTGTGGCTCCTGCGGGGCATGGATGTTGAGGGCCAGGCTGGTCTTGGGGAGATCCTGGTACCTGCTGATTGGGGTCTCTCATGTGTCACAGGAAAGCTGAAAGCCTGCCACTTTCTTGTTTGTCCCCTTTGAGACTGATTTCTGCCAACAAATATGAATAATTTTGACTTTACCCAATTACCAGTTTTCTATGGTGTGGTGGCTTATACCCCCAACCCAAATCCTCATGCACTCACCATTGGGTTTTGTGGAGCAGCTGGATCATGGGTCTGGGATGCCTTGTCATCCTGGTGTGATAACTGGGTTGGTCCAGCGATTGGTTAGCATAGTTCTAATAGGCTCTGGTCCATGCATAAATTGCTAGATTACTATGGTGATCATCTGACATGGCTGAATTATCAGAACAACAGCTTATCTTCTCAGAGACCACTTCCTCCTTCTTCCCTACCCGTATTGGATTCAATTTCCTTTTATCCTTCCTGTGCCACATGGGAGACTTCAATCAGCCTCCAGGTGTCACTGAACCCACCCCTCAAATTCCACCCCAAGCAAAAGTCCCTAAAGTCTCAGCCTTCCATCTTCTCAGGTCAGAGGCTCCCCACTCCCTGCCCTGGATCCTCTCCGTGTCTTCAGAGTTAATCAAGGCTCCCTTCCCCACTCCTTTTATTTCTGCTTCTCTGCCATGCTGCTAAAAAAAACAAAAACAAACAGACAAAACAAAACAAAAAACTAACATTTCGGTGCTGTGACTTGGATAGACAAGGTAAGTAGTTCCTTGGGAATCAAAAACCCCAGGTGTTTTTCTGAGCCCCTTTCGCCTATCGACTGAGCTCTTTTCTTCTTGGATCTGCCTAGCTGCCATTGCTAGTCTGTACCCAACACCGATTCGCCTCATACAGCACAAGGGAGCCTTCTCATTTCTTAGGATTTCCTGCCTCGATTTCTCAGCCTCAGTTTCAGGCTCAGAAATCATGGGCCCACGACAGGAAATCCACCACATCCTTTGGGCTGGGGAAGTTGCCCTCACGTTTCTTGGGCAGGGCTACTGCCCCCATGCCCCAAGCCAGGGCAGCTCCCTTTCTCTCTGCTTGATCCAGGGACCACTGGGGCAGTAGCTTGAGGTTCTTGTCTCTTGGCTCACCTGAGATTCAGTCACTGTGGGAAATATTCGTTCCCAACCCCCAAAAGACACCCTACTGGGATGCCTCATCTGTAATTTTGGTTCCCTCGGCCTCCAGAAGGCCGTACAGCCAAAAACGTTGACCTTTTACTACCAGATGGCTCAGCCACAATATATACTCTACAATGGCAGTAAAGGCCTGAAGAGAAAATTTTCGATCTCTTAAAACACCTGTCATCACAACAGCAAATGGCCAGAAATCCCATAATAGCCATTGTTGATGTTGAAGATACACCCCTCCCCTCCGCTACCCACAGCCCTCCCAGCCTCCCTGAGATTTCCCACTGGCTACTGCCTTCACCCTTGCTTGCTGTCTGATACTGCCTACTCCCCCTTGCTCCCCTCCCTCACCATCTCTCTTCCATCCCTGCACTGCAGTCTCCTGCCAGCTTGCACCCACAGTCTCCTCTTCCTTCAAGTTCTCACTTTGCGGCAAAGTGCAACCTGGGAACAGCTAATGGCACATTCTTCCCCAGCCTTGCAGCCCCCTCCCTCTGCTATCAGGTGCGCGACTTGGCTTGGGGGACGACACCCACAGCCCCTTATCTATGCTGCCCTTTTCTGTGGAGCCTGCTGCTCACCTTCCCCTCAGCCACCTGGCTAGGTGGTCTCCTGTTGCACCAGCAAGAAAGGGATTCTGAGCGCATGGCTTCCCACTCTACACCAGCCTATGCCTAAGTGAAGGGAAAAACCCTGCGGTCTTTTCCTCTGGTTATCCACTGCGAGCTGCAAAGCTGAAATCCGCAGGAATGAATTTGTCTTCACTGTTGAATGTACTCAGGAAGTGCTTCATAGCAGAGAGGTGCAGTGGAAATATAGCCAGGAAAAGAGAAGAGCGATGCTGGCAGCCTACAGGGAGGAGGGCCAGTCAAGAAACAGGAAAGTCAGGCTTTCCTGGACCCAGGCCAGTGTGCGCATTGCAGAGACAAGGGGCATTTCAAGTGAAAATGCCCAAAGCTGCTAGAGAGGGAAAGGAGAAAGTGTTTGTGATGGAATCTGAGTTTCAGATTGATCCTTTGCCTCTTAGTCCCAGGACCTCAACAACCAGTGTAAGGGCAAAGTCTGTTAGACTTCTAACAGACTCCAAGGCAGCTCTGTCAATAGCTGCCTACGACCCTACTTGCAAATCGGAGGGTGCTCAGTGTTTTCCAAAGGTTTGGGCAATAGGAGTCCCTCAGGTCTGTCAGTTCATGTGCTCTCAATAATAGTGGAGTTCGTGGGACACGTGAAACAAGCTTGTTTGAGAATAAGGTTTTCTCATACAAGATATTTGGTATAAAACTAAACTAAAAAACACAATGACGATTTGTCATTGCTAATATCATGCTGTCAATGTATTCCTGCCTTTCAAACATATGGTATCGACAATATAACACTGCGATTGCGTATAATATTTTCTTTTAGATTTAAACATAGACCTTTTCTCTTATGCCCTAGATATTTGTAATAAGAAGTTCATGTCAAGCCAACATGAGGTTATCAGGTCAAATGATAATTTTCTAACAAAAAGTTATGTGATATATATGCCATATATGTGCCATTACATTTGGAGATGCTTAGCTAAAAATGGAGATTTCATCTTGACTATTATGCTACATTATTGATGCCAAATTTTCTGCGTAAGCAACTGTTGTGTGTTATCATCCCACAGGGATTTAACTACTAGAATGTCCATGGTTGGTGAGAAATAACAGTTCTCTGGTTACACCTTACATTTCAAGATGCTTAATACTCTGATAAAATTTTAATAGTTAAGTGCATTGCTCTTAATTAAATATACTAATGTAGACCCAGATTCTCCTGAAGGAACAATCCAGAGAGCTCTTCCTGGTCCACAAAATTTATATTTGTAATACCAAGGATAAGTTATTGGAATCCCACCAAGCTAATTTCAATCCACCACTTCCATGCAACCCACAGTGAGAATAAAGACACCCAGGCATATTTATAGTTATGGGGAGCCCAGGGGTCCTAAGTCCAGCCATGACAATGTCCATCCAGAACAAAGGCCTCAACCTAGGGCCAAATCCAGGTTTTATTCCATCATGAAGAATGGCTTGAGGATGAATGACTGAGAATGGCCAGAGGTAGGCAAGCGTTGTGAGCTGGGCTGTGTGGGAGACCTGCTTTAGCTCAGCAATACACAGAGAGAAGGATGTGCAGAGAACAATCTGTATTACACAACTGAGGTGCTATCTAGTGTTTTGGGGTCCGGTGATTCAGCTCTGATGTGTAATCTTGCAAGACCCAGGAAATCACAGCCTCTGTCTTTTTGGTGGTACCAGGGATCAAACTCAGGATCTTGTGCTTGCCAGGCAAGCATTTATTCCACTGAGCTATCTCCATGCCCCTCTCTCTTCAGCCTGTCTTGGCCAGGCTTATGTTAAAAAGCAGCAGGTGGGAGTTACTGAGGAAACAGTCATGCTGTCTTCAAAGTCTACCACCAGCACCTAGGCTAGACCAGTATGTATTGCTTAAAGCCAACTCAATGGATAAGGAAATGTCCTAGCCAGCTCTGTACATAGCAATACATGGAAACTGGGTCAGGCACAGCCCAAATGGAGACAATGGCTCTTCTGTGAATGAGAGTCTCTGGGTGTCCTCCACAGAATAACTGCTATTCTTTTTATATATCCCAATTTGCTCCTGACACTCATGCTAAGCTTAAATGACAGATCTTGGCCCTCAAAGTCCACAGGGAGACTTACTTAATCTGCTTTTCCATGTCTTTTCTATGTAAATTTTAAAATTCATTTTAATGAGAAAAAAAGATAAAATAGCAATGAAACAGTTTCAAAACAGGTTAGTAGGATGGTCACAATAATTAATACCATGTATATTGTTGTTTTCATAGTAGCTTATTCAGAGGACAAGATACAGACCTGATATTTTGTCTAAACAATATTAGTACAAACTTTTATTCTTAATGAACTAAGAAAGAGTAGCTGTATATCTATGCTAACTCTCGTGTGTGTGTATATATATATATATATATATATATATATATATATATATTTTAAAATTTCTTATATTAGGAGAAAATATTATACCATGTCTTATAAGTAGATCATAAGTCAGAGGTACAGTATGAGTCATAAAACAAAAAATATAATTAAATAATATTCAGAAAGTTAACTAAATATTAATTAAAATTAAGTTAAATATTTTGAAACAGTATTTCAAAATTCAAATCATGAGTCTAGCTGAGAGGTCAGAATGTTGTGTATCATATGCATGAATCTGTAATCAATTCAGAGTATTTGCATAGTATTTGAATAGGTTTATACAAAGATATCAACTAAGAAAAAGTTTCCATGGTAGTAAAGAATTACTAAGAATAAAACAAAACAAATATTGGAATGGCAAATATACAATCAGAACTTCTAACAGTTTAGAGATAGGATATGGCACAAAGTTGTAGTTGTGGACATGGATAGTGTCCATGACACCTACAGGTGGTCTTGTGAGACTGAGCTACTGCTATTTTCTTGATATCCATCCTGTAGAACCAGACAGAATGGTGATCCATTGGGTGCAGAAATCCATTTGTAGATTATGTTGCCGGAAATATTTTGCTGCTGTATACAAAAGATTAGTTAAAATACTGCTTTTGTATACCATTTTTTCCTGTGTTTGTTTACTCTGGTGGGTTCTTTCCATTCTCCTTCTTGGAGTTGTAGTCATTTTGATCCTTCTCTAGAATATCTTTTAGTAAATTGTGCAGGGTTGGCTTTGTCATCATCAAATTCTTTAGTTGTTCTTTGTCCTGGAAGTATTTCAGTTTTGCAAGGTATATCAATATGGGTTGGAATTTGTTTTCTTGTAAGACTTGGGGTACTTTGCTTCATGCTCTTCTTCACATGATGGTTTGTAAAGAGAAACCTGCCATTGTTCTGATGGGTTTTCCTTTAAACATGATCTGTTTCTTTTCTATAGCAGCTTTTAATATACTGTTTCTATGCTGAATTTCTGGGATCTTGATTATTCTACGTGTGTGTGGTTTTAATTGGGTTGATGTTATTTGGAGTTCTATATACTTCAGTTACTGAATGTCAAATTGTTTCTCCATATTTGGGAAGTTTTCTGCTATTACTTCTGCCCATATTCTTTTTATGTCATTTGCATTGACTCCTTTCTCATTGATGCCTGTTAGTCTTACATTGTTCATCTCTGCATCATCTTGCAGATATTGAATTATTTTATTTTGAATCCTAGTTGTTATTAAAAGATCTTTTCTTACCTCTTCACTAGGTGCAATCGTTTCTTTAAGGTCTGAAATCTATTTTCACTGTAACTGAAACAGTTTTTCCAGTTTGTGATTGAGGTTTTAAGCTCCTGTACAGCACTTTGAATCTGCTTCATACATTCTATTACTTTCCTATACTGCTCATTCAAGGATTTCATCATTTTTCTCTTCTCCTCTGTTTTTTTTTTAATCAGTGTCTTTAGAGGCTCTTAGTACTTCTTTTACTATAGGTGTTATTTCTTTACTTCAGAGATTATTTCTGACCTGATTTCCTGTATGTATTTCTACAGTTGTTTCTTTACTTCAGATGCAATTATTTCAGAGATTTCAGGTATGTGATTTCCAATTTCTTCTATGCTAGTGTCTCCTGTACTTGTTCTGGGTGGGCTCAGGGCCTGAGAGCATGTTTTGCTCCTTCTCTTCATCATTTTGTATCTCCCTACCTTCTGACCCTTGGTGTAGAGCTTTGGTAGAGTTCTTACTTAGAACCAGATCTGAATCTACCAAGTTCACATGCATCCAGGTGGGTGTGGCTTGGGCCTGGCTGCTGAGCTCCACTTCTTCCTGCTGCAGCCCTTGGAGGTGAACCTGCTGTGCCACTATGGAAAGATATTCTCTTCCTGGATCAGCTGGATAGGTCTTGTCTCTATTGTCTCTGCAGGGAGTTCTGTAGCAGTTTTCCACACTGGACCTGTCTGATGGATGAAGTTCCACTCACACGCCAGGCCTGGTTTCTGGGTCAAATCTGTGTTACATATTTTAGAAAAGCCTCTATGTCTTCAATAATACAGACAAAAAATTAATTAGTCACAAGTGCCAGCTGCGACACTCAGGATTCCCATGAAACTGAAACTTGACAGATAATGCTGAACCTAAACAACATGGTGCCCCCCCAAGCCAAGACCCTCCTAGACCACGTTTTAAATGCAGCAAAGAAGGAC
This sequence comes from Myocastor coypus, assembly GCA_004027025.1. Classification (NCBI taxonomy): domain Eukaryota; kingdom Metazoa; phylum Chordata; class Mammalia; order Rodentia; family Myocastoridae; genus Myocastor; species Myocastor coypus. The sequence goes on from PVJA010022462.1 coordinate 23,735, forward strand.
ACTGGGCACAAGCTTGCCCCAACCTGAAGCCACCACCAGGGCCTCATATCATCTGCAAGCTCAAGGGTCACTGAAATGTGAGTGCCCTGTCCATTAAAGAGTGGGTAAGTCATCCAATTCTCTGCCTTCTCAGGAGCACTTGCTGTACCAGATCCATCGATAGTTGACTTGCTTGGTCTTGCCTCTAAAGAGGAAGAATGGGGCTGTGGGACTACGACCCTCATTGAGGTGTCTTTGTCAGAGCCCTGAGTCTCACTGGCATCTCAGATAAGACACTCTTTTGTTGGCATGAGGGCCACAAATAGTGCTTTTCTGAGTTTTCAGGTCACTGTATTAGATCTAGTCTCCATAGTGGGAGTTGATGGCCAACCTACAAGACCCCTTCAGACAGGGTCAATTACCTTGTTTTTCATTCATAATTTCCTTTTGCTACAAACCTGCCCCAGATCTCTGATAGAAAGATCTCTTCCAAAAGCTTCATATCTCTTTCACTTCTCTCCAAAGTGTTTCTTTCATACCCAACCTCAACACCCAGTCAGCTTGTCCCTCCTTCTTCCCTTGTCAACCACATATTCTGGGACACTTCCAGTCCTTCCTTATGTACAACACTCCTATTGTTCCTGTACTCAAATCTAATGGCTGTATTGTTTAGTTCAAGGGTTATCAGTAATGCAGTTGCACCTATTCTGACACGTGGTTCATAGATGGTAGCTCAATAAACACAGATACTCCAAAAAGGGCAAGATATGCCAGTCAGTGGATCTAGAGTAATAGAAACAAATGGGTTTCTAAAGGCCCAACTCACCAAACATCCTGGAGCTGCACTTGCCTTCACCTCAGCTCCTTCCCTTAGCTCTAACTAGGCTCAGGGTGCTTCCCAGGGTGCCCATTTTCCAAGCCTGTTTGAGCTCATATTGCATAGAGCACAAATGCCAAGAACTAGGAAATCAGTACTCTTCTCCATCACTATGGTCATTGATGAGTGACACATTTGGATCATGGCCCCTTTCCTGCTTCTCCTTCTAGGTCCTTTAATCATGGTGATGACCTGTCTACTCATAGCACTATGCCTCTTTAAACTATTTTCAAGTATTCTTCAGTGTCAGGTGTGAGCCTTCACTAACGATGAACTTCTTGTCTTGGATGAAGCAATGATCACTAGCTTCTATGAGTGTGAACCATCATCCTGTCAATTCTCCTTGTCCCCAAAAGAACACCCTCATTCAGCATGGAGCAATCTAAGAAAACCATCACTCCTTCATAACAACTAAAAGATGGGAATGATAGGTTCTGGCCTGAGCATGAATTGCAGAATTATTTTGGTGGTCATTCAACATGGCTGAATTACCAAAACAAGTTTACCCGCCCAGAGAGCACCTCTTCCTTCTCCCTCACTCCAGTCCTAGATATACTTTCTATTCACCTTTCCCTTGCTACAAGGGAAACCAGGGAAACCCCATTTAGCTCCTTAGGTGTCACTAGACCTGCCCCTCAAACTCCACCCCTAGCCAAAGTCCATAAAAGCTTAGCCTTTCATTGTCTCAGGTCAGAGGATGGTCCACTTCCCTGTTATGGATCCTTTGCAAGTCTTCAGAGTTAATAAAGTCTTATCCTTTCCCCTTCTTTTATTTCTGCTTCTCTGCTAGAGTGCTGAAAAAACCTAGGGGAGATAGCTCAGCAGCATAAACACCTGCCTGGAAAGCACAAGGTCCTGAGTTTGATCCCAAAGTACCAAACTAAATGAAACCAAACAACAGCAAAAACCTAACAAGGTCCTGGTGTGAAAATGGAGGCCTACCCTGAGTGTGGGTGGTGCCAGCCAATCTACAGGCTGACAACCTGAATGGGATACAAAAGCCCCTGGGAGAGACTGGGCCCACAGGAAGGGGCATACAGAGACGGGAAGTATGAACGAGCACTGCCTGTAGGAAATGGTGACGCATTTAGGTTCAACATTTATACCCTGAAAAGTCTCACTGAGCCAGCAGGGTCACTCAGAGCCAGAACACTTGCCTACAGTAGGTGAGGTCCTGGGTTCAATTCTAACACCTCCCTGCTTCCTGCCTGCCCCACCATATAGTTTCACCTGTGCAATGCCCTCTGTCATGCCACCCTTCCCTGGAGCCAGCCAACTATGGACTGAAGCCTTTATAAACTGGGAGCTAAAATAAGCCCTTCTTTCCTTACTTTGTGGTTGTCAGGTATTTTGAGAAAGTAACTAAGTGTGTGTGTATGTATGTGTAGGATTTGCTTATGTAGCCCAAGCTGGTCTTGAACTCACAATGAACCTCCTGCCTCAGCCTTCCAAGTGCTTAGAATACAGGCATGTACTACCAAACCTGGTGAGTTGCTATAATTTTCTGAATTGACCCTTCCATTATTATGAAAGGTCTATCTCTGGTGAGAATCACTGTCATGTTTATTTTCTGCAATTTTAATGTGCCCTTTCAACTTTATTAAGCTTAGTAATTTTCATGTAATGGAACTATGGTACTTGTTGTTAGCTGCTCTGGAAGGCATAGACTACCAAGAACAAAAGGCACCAATAAGGCTGGACAGGGAAGTGGGTCACCATGCAATGGACACAATAACTATCAAGTATCCAACAAATGATGAGGACCAGGACAAGAGTTTTGATTTAAAATGTGTTAAAACCAAATCCCATGAGTATCTAGGTCTGGGTGCCTTTTCTTTGCTCACCTTTCATCTGTCTCTTATTGGAAGGTGTCTTCATTAATACACATCATTAGGTTCAGCTTTTAACGAAATCCATTCTGACAGCTTTTATTGGGAAAGCTTTGCACACTCTGGCTTGCACAGCTGTTAGAAGGGGTGGGTTTTAGTGGCCGTGAGCGTTACCCTTCCCTCTCTTGCCTTTTGATTATTTGAATCCTTTGGAATTCCATTTCAACTTAGGGGCAATGAGCACAGCCATTCTGGAATGGTTCCTAGAGATCAAAGGGAGGCCAGTTTCTGTGGGCAGAGGAACAGGGCAAGCTTTGGGTACTGTTTCAGGGACGCTGGCCCACACTTTATCCAAAGGCCTCCACCAAGCCTCAGAGTCCCCCTTCTCAGCTAGTGCCTGGCTTAATAGCAATGTGTGCTCAACCCGCTTCACTCTTTATCATAGTCCCCCTGGGCTTGGGTCTGGTCTCAGCCCACTCTAGGGCATGAATGAGAGACACTTTCTGGGTTGCCTCCGGAGCCCCCTGGCTCTGGGATCATGGCTGGAGCTTGAAGCAAAAGGCCCTATAATGAACATCCCGGTACTCTTTACTTAGTCTTCCAACGTTGCACCATCAGGCAGAACTTTGTACTCAGCAGTCATGTCCAGTATGGACTGCTCTGGAGTTGCGAAGGCCAGGGATTATCACTGCTTCCTTTAAGGTATCAATGCATGAACTTCCTGTGTAAGCAAGGCTGGGGGTCACTGCTCCTGCCAAACACTGTTGTAGGGCCTGGTGGGCCAAGCAAAAACCAACCGGGATTCAGCACAGAGAGCAGTGATGCGGGTGGAGGGAGCGGTGGGCAGGACACTCCAAGTTAGACAGGCACCCGACAAAGTGGTGTTGGCAGTGGCAGCTACGTTCCCTTCAGCACGGTCCTAGAAGGCAGCACCCAGGAAGAGAACTGGCACCCCAAGGAGGGACTGAGGTTGGGCTCTGCTGCAGGGCAGGCTAGGCCACTCTCACAGAGGCAGCGCTGCACCGAAGTACGGTCTCCTTTGTATATTTCTTGCCGCTTGCCTCTAAGGCTGTGGCCTGCGTATGTTATATGTGTGCCTGTCCTGACCTCCCATGACTTGGGCAGTCGGTGCTCACCTCGCTCTGCTGCAGGTGGCTCTGGAAGGACGCTCACCATGCAGGTGGCAGGTTGCAGATCAAGGCCGAGGCAGGTCCGGGGCTGCTCGGTCCGCATGACTGCCCCTGCTCCTGATGACGTCATGGTTACCTGGGTCGCCCAGTTAGAGGCTGGGGAGCCTGGGCCGTTAGTATAACGCTGCGAGGTGTCTCCCGTACCACTGTCACAAACCTTTACTCCTTTGCGCGCCTTATACAAATTCGTCATCAAAACTGTGAATGCAGCAAGTGCCATTTAAAAACTGCACCGCTATTGTGGGCTGCTCCCAGCGCCCCGCTAGTAAGTACTCGCGCGCTGGTCGCTGCCGAGATCTGCGGCGGGGCCGGACGCCGACGTCGCGCATGCGCTTGGAGCGGCGCCTTCTGGGAAGCGCGCGCTTTCGCAGCTTCCGTGAACATGGCGGCGCCGTAGTCCAGGCGCGGGAGCAGTGGGCGGGAGGCTGCTCACTGTCTTGGGGCTACAATGGCGACCCCCGACCAGAAGTCGCCCAATGTTCTGCTGCAGAGCCTGTGCTGCAGGATCCTGGGCAGGAGCGAAGGTACGCGCGTCTAGAGGGCGCTCCCGCGGCAGCGCGCGATGAGGCGGCGGGCGCGGGGCGGGGGCCAGGCCAGCGCCGTCGCTGCAGCCGCCTCCCGGGGCCCGCAGGCTCGTCCGAGGGAGCTGCGATTGGTGGGGTCGCGGCCGTGCGCATCCGGGAAGCGCTGGTGTGCCGAGGGCCGGGGTCCGCTCAGCAGCGACCGCGCGGGCTGCCGGGACCCGGGACCCGGGGCCGCACCAGAGGGGCGCGTTGGCCACTGGCACCTCCTGCCCCTTCCACCGCGGAGGGCTTGGTGCGGTACAAGGTCGTACAGGCTGCAACCTTGCTCAGAGGGCGGACGAATTCACAGCGTCCGAGCTACACAGGATGTCGGCTCTTGGGCTTGCTTGGGCATGAGTTACACCTTAGGTCTCCAAACGTGGGGAGTGAGTAATTGACTTTTAAAAGACGACTTTACACGTGAAGTACCGAGTACCGAGGATTTTAACGTTTCATTGTAATAATCATGTGTGTGAGTTACTGCATATTTCAGATAGCCTTGGGGCAAAGGATCATGTCACTCCCAGGTGCTGCCTTCGCACAGTTCTTGCTGTACTTGGTGATATTTCACTGTTGCTTCAGTCATCGAAGAACTCTTTTAAGTCCCCCCCGCCCCACCAGCTTTGTGCTAGGTACAGGTGGTGCAGCCTTGGCAATGTGAAGGAGAGGTGACAGGCGCCTTGGTCATAGGTTGGTGATAGGTACTGACCTGTAAAGGGGGAGCGAGCACAGGGCTAGAGAGGGGGGAGATGTGGGGAGAAATCCCTCAGATGTTCAACAGCGACCTGGAAGGGAGACTAGGGAACTTCAGCAACCTGAGGGCCAAGAGTGGGCAGGGTGGGGCCTGGATGGCTGGTAGAGTGGCCTGCCCTCTTCCATTTTCAACAAAATTCTGTATCCTCCTGTGGCCTCATTTAGAATTGTGTCTGCGTTACTAGTCAGTGTCTCTCATTGAGACCCAAGGGGATCTGCTCTGAATAAAGTATTTCTAAATAGTGGTAAAGATAATGTTCTCTCGGATGTGTTCTAGATAGCTAGGATCACCAAACATTATGATTTCAAATTATGTTGTTTACTGAAAAATGGCTGTTACTTAGTGCTTACTTTGATTTGTGTTTTATTCTACATTAGTGAGCAAAGGAGCAATATTGATGGCTGCATTTACAATGCTTAAAAGTTTCATTAGTGGGTGTTTTATTTGTTAATTTCACACACTTTGATTACCATTTTCTTTTGCTTTTGTAATACTTTCCTTTTTTAGTACTGTGAAATCAAAGCACACAAACTTGTTACTTTTTTTTTTTTTTTTACAAAATCATCTGTTTATTTGCTACCATTGGCTGGTGGTGCATGCAGTACCAGGGATCAAACCCTTGTTCTTGCACTGGCCAGGCAGGCGTCTAGACTACTGAGCTATATATCTCCCAAGCCCCAAGCTTGTTACTTTGAATGTGAATTTCACATGAATCAAAATTTTGCAAGGTATTTGTCTCAGTTATTCTTCTCTTGTTGCTAGGACAAATACCCAACACCCAAAATGAAGGAAAGGGTTATTCAGCTCACAGTTACTGGAAGTTTTAGTCCATACTCAGCCAATTCCAAGGCAGAGTGACACATGGCAGAGAGTCTTATGACAATGAAGACAACAGAGAGTCTGTCTCTCTGCCTCTTATATTACATTCAGCCTCTCCACCTCAGGCTGGATGTAACACTTACACCCATAATCCCATCAGTACTCAGACCTATAATATGATCAGTACTAAAACCTATAATCCTAGTGGAACATGAGTCAGTCTGACTCTAGAAGTCCCCACCCCATGATTTCATGAGGCTTTGGGAGGACAAGTAGACACAAACCATAACAATATTCTGTCTTCAAAAATAGCTATATGTGCCAGAGTTGACTCACTAGAATAAGCACTTGCCTGGCAAGTGTAAGGTGCTGAGTTCAGTCCTTGGCACTGCCAAAAAAACCCAAACCAAAACAAAAACAGTTACGTATTTAGCTTCAGTATTCATAAGCAAAGTGCCTGGGTAAAATAGTGTTTCCTGACTTTAGAAAGTTAGTGTAACCATCACTTGCTGCCTGCGGTAGTCACCTTTGTGTTACAAAAATCAGTACCTGAGAGAATCAAAGTGCAGAAGAAACTTTATTTTGCCTCACCAGTTTGATCAGGTGGTGCCATTGCTGTACTGGTGATGAGGTGGCATGTGCCAGAAGTGCATGGTGGAATGTTATGGCTTGTGTCTAGGTGTCCCCCCATAGCCTCATGTGATCATGGGGTGGCTTCTAGAGTGTGTGATTAATTCATAATCCAATTCTGGGATTGTGGGTGTGAGTGCTACACTCGCCCTGGGGTGGAAGCTTGAGTGCAGTACAAGGAAGGGAGAGAGGCTTGTGATCTGCTGCTGCAAGCAATATGCTCCTCCCTTTTTGCTCTTGTGTTTTGCTGTTTTCTGCCAACATGAACTGCTGCCCTCTGCCAAGTGCCACTCTGCTTTGGAGACTGAAACTCAACGTTTCTTTCCTCAGTTTTGGGTGTCTTGAGTATTTTGTTCTAGCAATGAAAGCAAAGTAACCAAGAAATGGAGCAAACTCCCCTCGTGTCCAGGAGGTAAAAGAGAGAAAGTGGCAGATCCTGGAGTCCTGTCTCTTGGATGGTGCACACTCTGTGACTTGGAGACTCCCACTGGGCAGCAGCACTGAGAAGGTCCAGCCCCCAGTTTCTCCTCCTGGGGCCCCTTTAACACTTGTGTACTTTGGGGTTGTTCAGAATCCAGTTGCACTCCTACCTTTTCTAACGTATATGAGGTGTAATTCCCTATAACACATGGCCAGCCAGTCATATGAATAGCCTGTCTCCCTGCCCCAGTGCTCTGTAGAGCGCATTTCACTCACATGTTTGGATAGCAGTTATTCCTGTCTGTGTGGTAATGTTAGAGCATGTCAGCTCTGTTAGAGGCAAAGCCCTGTGATCTTCTTTCCAACAGTGAGATAAGGAAGAAGGGGTGAGTTCATACTAGAGAAGCATGTCAGCTTGCATGTTTAGATAAGTATAACTGGCACACACGTAGATGTCAGGAGGCTGCCCTGACCAGTGAGAACACTGTGAGTATGCATGCAGCCACAGGGAGGACAAGTGTCATGGAGGGTGTACATTGCAGACAGGGCTGCTGAAAAGTGTGCGAGTTCTTGATGTTTGCGCTGGCCAGGTACAGAAAGATCTTGTTATTCTGTGAGCAGTACCATGTTCATGGAATATGGAGGTTGTGTTAGTCTTTTGCTTTTTTTTTTTTTTGGTACCAGGAGATGAAATTGGCCTCCCAGTTGCCAGGCAGGTGCTGTGCCACTGAGCTATGTTCCCAGCCCTGCATTAGGTAGTACACATAAACTACAGGTGGTTTAAAGGATGTAAAGGAGTTATTTGGTGATAAAGTTATAAAGGAAGCTGGTATTTAAGGAGTGTCAGGGCTTACATTTCTTGTGTGTAACTGGCTCAGTGTAACCTACGGAAAGCCTCAGACTAGAACTTTAAGGAGGCTCTGAGACCTGTGTCTGATGCTGTATTGGGGAGCATGGAGTTTCTGCTCCCTGTGCCTTGGAGGCACCTGTGACCTCCATGAGGACCTTGTGACAGTGGTGTGTTGGGAGAGGAGCTGTGGCTGGGCAGACAACTCTTTACTGAATCCAGTGTCACATCTTTGCATAGTGAGCTCCTGGTAGAGGATACTCAGCTGTGTCAGGGATTCTGTTCCTGTGGGTTAGGGACCTGTGAGTCTGGGTTTTCTTGTTTTAGACACCCACAAGTTAAAGGAGGAAGGGTGTATGTTAGCTCACAGTTTGTAGAAGAGTAAGTCCCTGGTGTGCTGGCTGCGAGGTGGGGCATAGTAGAAGCAGTGCAAGGTCGGGCAGGTGGGAGGCAGTGGCAGTGGGCCTTCTTTTCCCTCTCTCCCTTTCTGCTGCATCTAGGCTAGAAGCCTTTCGGTTGGCACAGTCCACACCCAGGGTGGGCTTCTCTTCAGTAAATTCGTTCAGCCCCTCGCAGAATATGCTAAGACAGTCAGGACTTTCATCTCAAACACTCCCAGTCCAGCATCACACACCACAATCCAACCAGCTCTCCAAGCCCTGCCTGTGAGCACATGAGGCTCTGCATATGTGTTGGGGGGAGGGGATATAAACTGTGACCCTGTGTCTGAAACTTTGAAGTGCACAGGCCACTGCTCACACCAGAGTCCTGGGACCCTGAGTCCCTGAGTCCCTGAGTCCCTGAGTCCCTGAGTCCCTGAGTCCCTGAGTCCCTGAGTCTCTGAGTCCCTGGGGCCCTGGGGCCCCGGGGCCCTGGGGCCCTGGGTCAAGTGGCACTGGCTTCAGTGCTCTTTGCTTGATGCCCAAGTCTGGTCAGTGTTGTGGGTCTCAGCTGTGGCAAGGGTGTGCTGTGACCCTTCATCATTTCCCTGATGCTGTTGGGCATCTCTAGTAACTTTTCTTCTCATTTATGTATTTGGTACAGGGTCTCACTGTGCAGCTTGGACTCATAGTGATCCTTCTGTTTTCAGCCTCTCCAGCTCTGGGAGTACAGGTGTGCATCACCATGCCTCGACTTGGTTGCTGGCTCAGTGTGCCTGGGGGGGTGAGGCTGGCATGGCATGTGAGACTGAGGATCAAACCCTGGTCCCTGTGCTTGCCAAAGCAGGCACTTAGTCTGTTGACCTATCTTGCTGGCTTTTTAGCCATTTAAGCCATTTAAATATTTTTCTGATGTGTCTGCTTATAGCATTTTTTACCCCCTGGATATAGGCTTTTTCTGTGTAGCCCAGGTGGCCCTAAGCATGTGATATACTGCCTCCCCCTTCCTGGTACTGTGGTCACTAACATATGCTACCATGTCTGGCTTTTTGGATATGTATTTTGCAAATTCTTTTTCCTCAGCATTTACATTCCTGTAACAGTATTCTTTTTTAATTTAATTTAATTTAATTTTTTTTGCCTGCTCAGCCTGCCCTGGGGGCGGGGCTGGCACAGCGTGTGGTGCCCAGGATCAAACCATGGTCCCTGCCACTGCCTAAGCTTTCCTAAGCAGGCGCTTTAGACCACTAGCCATCCCGCTGGCCCCTATAACAGTGTTCTTTACAGAGTAAAACCTTTTAATCTTGTTAAAATCCAGTTTATTATTATTTTTTTTAAATGGTCATGATTTTGATTTCATGTTAAAAACTCCTGGGGCAACAGAGACATCTCCTTTGGTTGTTTTGTACTCTGTGTTGGCGCTGAATTAATTTTCATGCAGATTTATTTTGAGTTTACCAAAGAAACTTTTCCCCCCATCTTTAAGTTGCTCTGTTCTTATTCTGAAGATTAAAAATTCTGAAACAGAACATCAGCTTTAAAAAACCCAAACAAGGTGGTGCACACTGTAATCCCAGCTGGAGGCTGTGGCAGGAGGAGTGCCTGTGTAGTGTAGACTCTGTCTCAGAGTAAAAATAAGTCGGCGTGAGAATGTAGCTGAGTGTGAAGGCCCTGGTTCACGTCTTAGCCCCTCATGAAAACCTTGCTAGTGTGGAAGTGTGAGGTAGGAGAGCATATGGTGGCACTCCTCTGTGGTCCCATTGCCCTGGAGGCTCAGTCAGGATGGCGAGACCTTGAGGCCAGCTTGGGCTGCGTGGTGTGTTCAGAGCCAGCCTGAGCTACATAGCGAGACTTTGTCTAAAATGAAACACCCTAAAACCCAAAAGAAAGCAAATAGAATTGCAAGGTTGGTCCTGCCATCAGTATATAATCTATAAAATCCATGTTGTTTCACTGTGATTTGTGTGCACACCATTCTCATGACCCCCCACATCCGCTGTGCTCAGTGGCTTCATCTCTGGGAGCTGAGGTGGTGCCTATGCTCCAGCCTGTGTCACCCTTTCTCCCTGCCTGGTGCCCCTTTGCCATCCAGCAGCGCATCCTGTGCAGTGCCCTTGCTTTGGTCCTCAGACCTCTGTAGCTGGCTCTGAACTCTGGATTTTCAGGCCCTTCCAGCAGTTGTGAACATTATGGGTTAGTTTTAAATGTCTCGATTCAGGTTTGTCACTTTTTCTCATGACTAGACAGGGTGATCCGCGGCTCCTGGTGTGACTATGTGTGCTGAGTGGAGGCTGTGCTGTGCTCTCTGAG
>PVJA010022463.1:0-34422 GCA_004027025.1 Myocastor coypus
TTTTCATGGCATTTTGCTTTTCTAAGACACTGCATTGTTTATCATGTCCCAATGTTAGACATACTTTTTTTTTTATCGTGATCGCAGCTCAACTGAACTTCCCTTAATGTGTTTACCCAACACAGGCAACCAGTATATGAACGGTTAAGTGTAAGGGTTAATGAATACAGAAATGAAAAAAATTAAAGCTTGACAACAAAGATTCACTATGGGCCAAAGAAAGTTGTGATGGAAAAGAGAAAATGCAACATTTATAGAGACAAATAACTGGTAAGTCTTGATGTTGAGTTACACGTATATTATTTTTTGTGTAAGCCTACTGTTTTCCACTTCAAGCCTGAATATTTATGTGAATGGCTATTAATAGTCTTAAGAAAACTGAGCATTATTTCCGCTCACATTTTCCTTCTTTGACAACATCTGACCCAAGCACCAGGGTTGCAGATCCGTCAAGCACGGTGCTCCCACCAAGAACCTGGAAAGCAAGGGCTCCGCATCTCTCGGGATGGAGTGCATGGCGAACACAGCTACTGCAGCTTTTCTCTTATTCAGTCTCCGACCCAGAGTGAGAAGCGGCTGTCACCGGCCTTGTCATGCTCTGCTCAGACCACGACTGGCATGGACCACAGCGGAGGGGGTAAGCCATTCGGGTGCTTCAGATTGCGAAACTTTTTCTTTTGCAGAAATAACAATCTGAGGCCAACTATTTTACGTGCTGGACTTCAGAAAATAATATCCAGACCTCGGCCTCACTTCGGGGCCAGCATCGCCAAGGAAGGCTAATGCAGTGGGGAGCATTTTACAGGACATATACAGATCAATAACAGTGGTGGCACAGAAAAAATTTCCATTGGAATAGAAATTTAACTACTGGGAACTTAACAGAAACCATGAGCTGCCTTTAAATTTATTTAAGGATTAACCAAATTTGCCTTTAAAATGTGTTGTTTGAAACAATGAACCAGATCATTAAAATGCTCAATTCTACTCTGCATGCAGTTCAGTGCTTCTGAGACGAACTCGGCAATTCCTGAATTGCCAAGAATTCACTTGCATAGGCAAAGATGATCGCTGGCGAGTTATGCGTAGGCCTGGCTCTTTCCTCCTGCAGAACTGGCTCCCTAAGTGACCGCTGGCACCCGTTCCTTCTTATCATACTTAAGGACATGCAATTGGTTATTTTATTCTCCAAAATTAGAAAATTGGTTCCCTGCAGGAGCCAACAATGACTTTGGAGAAGCCAGGGTTTGATAACATAAATATTATGGAGGACATCTGCAGAGAACAGTTGGCTTTGGTCTATCTGCATTTTATCTGTATTTGAACTTGAAAAGAGGGCTTTAAAACAAGTCATTTTGATCAAATCAATGGCCTTTTATAGTCCTGGGAGGCTGGGATGATCTGTCTTGCTTTTCGGTTTCAATTCAAAAAGAGCCCTTGCCGTCATTAATAAAGGGAGGACACTATTTACAGTGCAAGCAACCCAACTTGCTCTTTGATAATAAAATAGTGGAGACAGGAAAGCTAGAGGGGAAGGTGTGTGCCCTGCCGTGGGCTCTCCTGGCGTGAGCTCAGGACTTCTCACGGTCGGGTGAGCTCGGGTCCTCTCCGCGGCAGTGGGGATGGCTGTGGGGCTCCGCGGGGCAGCTCTGGTCCTTCCGTTGAGCGCTGCTGCCCCGCTTGGGTGCAGGTCCCTCAGATGCCCACGCAGATCCTTCATGTTGCTGACACAGACTTTCTAGCTCCCACCGCTGGCCCTTGGGTCTTCCCAGGGCAGATCCTGGGCACAGGCTTTCGTGAGACACTGTTGTGGGCTCCAGGCCTCTAGCTGCACTCATGGGGGGCGTGACCAGGGCCCCAGATCTCCAGCGGTGCCACTCATGCGCTGGGGGACACAGGTCTTCATCGGGATTCTCAGGGTCTTTTGCATAGGCAGATCTCTTGGGTTCCTCTGTACTTGACTTCTTTGGTGAGTATTATATGGTCATCTTATAAGTTGTGTGTTCTATATTAAATCCGTTCCTTTGCAAACCCAGACGGCAACAGGAGGATTTGACCCTGAGTCTCAGAAAGACCCTGGCCTTCCATTTGGACTCCTAGTCTCTCGCATCTCAAGACAATATAACACTGTTATTTTAAACTCTAGGTTTATAGAGCTCTATTCCAGCAGCCTCAGGAAAGTGACACACGTCCTAGCTATGGGGATCCACAGGGAACAGGGTTCAGACAGAATGACAGAGGTCAGCCATGAGCCTAGCTTCATTACCTGCCACTAGAGAACTCCTCATGAACCTCACACAGACCTGGATGTTCCATATCATTTCAGCTGAAGAAGAGCATGGCCATGTCCTGCCCTGAGGTGGGTCAGAATCTGGTCCCAGGACACCTTCCTCACACTCAGAAGTAGCTAATAAAGGGCCAGCCAAGTAGCTCAGCAGATCAATGCACTTGCAAGCAGGTGCAGGGGCTGAGGGTTCAATCCCCAAACCTGCTGTGCTGGCCCTGCCCCCAGGGATAGGCTGAGACAGCAACTGAGACTGGGTGTGGTGGTGCATGACTGTAATCCCAGCTCTTGGGAGGCCGTAAACAGGTGGATCACTACAAGTCCAATCTAGTAGTGAGACCCTGAATACCCTGTAGACCCTTCCTTAAAAAGAAAGTAGTCAATAAAACAAACCAAAAATGTACGCTCCTGGGTACTGTGGGTGACCTAGCACTGTATGTCAGTGTCTCCTGCAGGCAGAAGTCAAGAATAAACTGGCATGGTTAAGATACTGCTAAGCTATTCCAGCACTTATAACTAGTATGCAAATTTACACAGCATTGCATTTGCTGATTAATTTGACTTAGTTAATAGAATAATTTAGCATTATTTTAGCAACTCATTAATTTTGGCCTATGTTATGGAAAATTGTTCTACATTTATATCTAAAATTCTTTCTTCTTTCGTGTGGGGTGTGTGTGTGTGTGTGTGTGTGTGTGTGTGGTGTGTGTGTGTGTTTAGTACAGGGTCTCTCTATGCAGCTCAAGCTCAAAGTGACCCTCCCGCTTTCAGCCTCCCCAGGGCTGGGATTCGAGGCCTGCGTCACCATGTCGGGTCAGTGAGGCCGGCTGGGTGTGCAGGGGGCAGGTCAGAGCAGCCTGCAGCGCCGCGCTCCAACCCCATCCCCGTGCGTGCCTGCGCAGGTGCTTGCTCCACTGAGCTACCTCACCAGCCCCAAAATTTGTTTTTAAGCAACTGAATTTAGTGATTGAGAATCACTGTAAAACAAGCATACTTGAACCGCATGGATCTTGCAATACAGAGAGATAACGGAGAGAGAATTCCTTTTTATTTTTATCTTTTTAAAGATATTTTGTATTTATTTCTCTTAAACCTCATTTATTTGTTTGTGTTATGGCTGACTCAGCCCGCCCTGGGGTGGAGGTGCGCAGCATGTGGTGCCAGGGATCAAGGAGCGGTTGTGTTTCCCTTAAGTTACCTCCGCAGGGACTTTAGACCACTGAGCCATCTGTAGTGATTCTCTCTGTCCCTTCTCTCTATCGCTATCTCTGTCTCTCACTGTCTCTTTGTCTCTCTGTCTCTATCTCTCGGTCTCTGTCTCTCTGTCACTGTCTCTCCCTGTCTCTTTCTCTGTCTCTCTTTCTTTCTGTCTCTATCTTTCTGTCTTTGTCTCTGCCTCTATCTGTCTCTGTCTCTCTCTTGTCTCTTTCTTTCTCTGTCTCTGTGTGTCTGTCTCTGTCTCTCTCTGTCTCTATCTCTTAGTCTCTGTCTCTCTGTCACTGTCTCTCTCTGTCTCTGTCTTTCTCTGTCTCTCTCTATCTCTGTCTGTCTCTGTCCCTATCTCTTGGTCTGTCTGTCTCTCTGTCACTGTGTCTGTCTCTATGTCTTTCTCTATCTCTGTCTCTATCTCCCTGTCTCTGTCTCTCTATATCTATCTCTCTGTCTCTGTCTGACTCTCTCTGCCAGTCTCTCTTCTTTTCTGTCTTTTTTTTTTTTAATTGTTTCAGAACCTTTGTTTATTCACTCATTTTTGTGGCCAGCTCAGCCTGCCTCGAGGGCAGGGCTGGCGCAGCATGTGGTGCCCGGGATTGAACCATGGTCCCTGAAGCTGCCCAAGCTTCCCCAAGCAGGTGCTTTAGACCACTGAGCCATCCCGCCGTGCTCCTGCTTTTCTGTCTTTTTCTGTCTCTCTGTCTCTGTTTCTGTCTCCATCTTTCTGTCTCATACTGTTTCTTGGTGTCTGTCTCTATTTGTCTCTCTGTCTCTGTGCCTCTCTTTGTCTCTGTCTGCCTCTTTCTGCCAGTCTTTCTGTTTTTCTGTCTCAGTTGGTCGGTCAGTCGGTCGGTCTGTCTGTCTCTTTTTCTGTCTCTACCGCTGTCACAATTTTTCTAAAAGAAACCCTTTCCTCTTGCTGTCCCTCATCCTGTACTCATATTCCCTACATCTGCACTTCAGACAGTTCAATTCAAACAACACTGTACTTTCAGGGTACAGTATCCTATGTTACTATCAGGGTTGCAAATCAACACCGAATTCCTCTCTAAAAGTACCTGAAGAGGTTGAGCTCAAGAAAAGCATTGTTATCACAATAATAAGTTGGAAGCATTTGCTCATTTTGAAAAATAGCCTTTCTTTAATTCTGGACTCTAAGATGCTGATGGGTTCTGGCAAAAGCAAACGAGCACTGGCTGTCCATTGAAAGTCAGTTTCTTTGCTCAAGCACACCCGAGGGAAAAGAAAAAGAGAAAAACCACACAATTTTGCTTTTCCAGGTGAGTTTTAAGAATACACAAAAGCGAGGAGGAAATGAGTCTCTGTGATAGATTAATTAAGCCTGTGCATAGCGACGGTTTGTCATCTCTTAAGAACAATGTCTTTGTCTCCTCTAGTTCTGTTCACTCTTGCTGCTCCCTGTTTTTCCTCTTACCTCAAACCTAGAGTACAGATGTGATCTGAAGACCTGGCGACCCACCGACTTATCCTTCGGCATGCGGCCGCTGGGACCTTAGGAATCCCACAACATGTTTTCAGTCTGACGACTCTTTGGCTCAGACCCCTCCGCTTGCTCTCCAACTGGCTCCGCGTGAAGCGTATTACGCGTACTTGCCCAGACATCTCAGACCTTTTAAAATGTGTCGCATCAACATATGCCACTTTTCCACTTCCCATATACGTTTGTCCTCAAGTGCATTCTGCTCTGGAGTATAAACCTTAAAACTTTCTGATTTCCCAGCTTGCGATTCTGTAAGTCTTACTCCCCAAAGGACTTCTCTGCCAACCTTCACCTACCTAGTGAGGAACTATTTCATAAAGTGCAAAGGAAGGAAATGTCACACTCCCCTGGAAATCATGTTGGTCCCCAAAGGATGTGACCTCACACACAAAATGTGACAACAGGGAGTCTGCAGCTCCTGGAATTTCCTATAGCATCTTCCTGGCTGGGCGTGGCCTTCACTACCCTATATTTTTAAAAACAACTATTCATTAATTAATTCAACTTGAGCATTAATTGATCACTGACTCTGCAGGAAAAAGCATGGTTAGGAAAGTGCTTACACAGCCCTTTACATGAAGAAGAGACCCTTGTCAGGAAACAGCAGGGCACTGTGGGAACGGGTAACAAACCCTCGGAAGCCACCAAAGGCCCAAGGGACCACTGCAGGAAAGGGCTCCCTAAACAGATGGTGCGTTTACCCCGAGAATCACAGTGGGAGACAGGTGAAACTCCAGGAAGGTGAGATTGTTTCTGGTTCCCAATGCCCATCCAGGTCTCGTTCTTGATAAAAATCAGCTTCCAAGATTCAACTATTATGAATTGTGCTGCTATGAACTTGGGTATGTATGGGTCATTTTAACACGATGTCTTTAACTCTTTAAGGAAGATTCCAAAGAAGGGAACAGCTGGGGTGGAGGTAACTTCTATTTCAGCTTTTTGAGGAATCTCAATATTGATTTCCATAACTGCTGTCCTAGTTAACACTGTCACTAACACTTACAAGGTTTCATTTTCGTCTGCAGTCTCAACAACACTTGTTATCATTTGGTATCTGGATGATAACCTTTCTTAATAGGGAATCTCAGTGCAGTTTTAATTTGAACTTCTCTAAGGGCCAGAGAAGTTGGGTACATTTTCTTATTTATTTTTTAAAAAATGGACCTTGGGAACATAAAGTGAAATAACTCAGACACACAGGCTTACATATCCCGTGGATTCTAAACCAGAAAGAAAAGCGAAGAGCAAAATGAAAGGCAGGCAACAGGAAGCAGGAAGGGCTTTCGCAAAAGGGTCGGGAACCACGCGATGGAGAGATCCGCGAGGAGGAGCTGAGAGGGGTGAAAAGGAGTGGTGATGCGTCAGTGCGTGCGTCAGTGTGTACACCAGCGCCGTGAAGACTGCAACTGCTGCGCACGGCAGACACGTGCTAAGGAAAAGAAAAACGTGGAAAAAATCAGCCTGAAGCTAACCTGAAATTGCGCCATTTGTGCAGTACCACTAATAAGGCAGACTGCCCCTCCTTCTAGGAATCCTACAGTGGTAAAACTTAGCTGAAAGAAGTACTCTGTGGAAGCTAGGGAAAGCCAGGCAGGATGACGACAGCATGAGAACTACCTGCATCCACAGCCACTTGTGCGAAGCCTTGAGGAGGAGAGTGAAGCTTCAATTTATCGAAGAAGGAGACATTAGAAAGCAACCAAGTCACGCGGTTTTATTTACTTCCAATTCTAGGTTGTGTTAAGAAATTCAGTCCAATTCCTTCCTCTCTCCCTCTCAAATCAATGTGTAACAGTTGAGGGAGAAACTTAAAGCTGTGAATGATATCTTTAAAGCACAACAAAGACCATCTCATGGGTTAAAATAGTGAATCTCTATGTGCCTGTGGTTAGGGCAGCGATACGCATTAGTGCTTTCTGTAGCTGGGCGGGAAGCTGGACCTGCAGTTACCTCACGTGCAAGACCCAGGCCAGCTGATCAGGGCAAATGCCCAGGGAGCCAGGGCTAGGGCGGAATGCACCCGGGAAGACATGGAGACACAGGGAGAACACAAGAGGTGGTGAAGAGAAGCCGCAGGCCCCGCGCTCGGCCGAGCACCCTGAGGGCGAGTCTCCTCTTAGCATGAATGCATCTTCCCAGGACGTGGACACCGCAGCTGGATCAGGCTTAGGTTTAGACCTGTCTTGGAAGGTTCGGGAAAGTAAGGGAACTCGGAAAGAGCGGAACTCAGCTCTGTGGTGCCAGGCGCATATTCAGCGCATTTGCTTCGCAGTGGGGTAAAGAGCTTGGCCGCTGATTCAGATCGGCAGCGTTGAATCCCAGCTCCAACTTTCACAGACTGCAATAATCCCTCTGCATATGAGCTCTCTATGTGTAAAGTGGAGGTAATAAAACCTTCGTCAAAAAGAGGGTTTCTTGGAAGATGCGAAGAGAATGCGCATACAGTGTTCTGCCCAGTACTCCATGCACACTGAGAAATCGCGTCCTGGGGCTGGTGTGATCACCAGTAAGCAACTGCCTGACCACTGAGAAAGATTCGCAGGTCTTCAGTTCCCCCCTGCGTTCCCCCTGCGGCTAACGGCCTCCACTTCCAGCTGAGGAGGTCTACTGGCTCCCCCTGAAAACACTCAAAGGCGAGAATTTTTCAAAGTCCTACCCAAAATAGGGCCGCCCCACAGCTCTGGCATAGAGCAGGTTCAGAAAAGCAGCCTGGAGCTTCAGGCTGGGAGACTCGCGGCTTTAAACACTTTCCCCTGCCCCAGGGCCGGCTCATCCCTGGCTGCTACCTCCTCCCAGCGAGGTGCAGGCAGGGTCTGAGGTGCAGAAGGGCTCCTTGGGAGGTGTCCCGTGCAGGCCTGAGGGCTGCGCACAACTGCTCAGAGAAAAGAGCCCCAGATGCAGGGTAGGCTGAGTCCCCTTGCAAAGTTCAAGGTCATATTGTTTGCCTCTTCTCTGACTCTGAAAGTAATGTTATTGAATCACAAGCCTAAAAAGGAATTCTAATCCTGGCTTTTGTACAATTGGGGTTGACATGCAGGCAGCAAGTTCTGTTTTTGTTTATTTTTGAGCAGGTCTGTTGCTTATGGCTAAATGCTCTTGTTAAATCTCTTTTTCATAGCTAATCACATTTTTATAGCATGCATGAAGCCCTCTACAAGGCCCTTGTGGAGCCGTTCCTGTAAATCAAAATCTGCTCGGCTGTTCTTCTAGCTGGCAGGAGGACAGGGTTAGTTTTACCATTTATGGTTGTGAAGTCCGTCCTAATGTTTTTTTGTTCCTGCTTTTTTTTTTTTTTCCCCCCAGCCAAACCCCTCTGCTGCTCCTGCTTTAAAACTGTATATCCCAGGCTTAGCTGAAACACGGATGAGTACATTACTGTAGTCCTCACCATGAACACTGGTAGGTGACACATGGCTTACCTTCCTAGAACCTGGATCTATCCCTCAAGGGCAGGCTGAAGCTCTTTAGGAAAAACATCATCTGTTGGGCTCCTACATGGCCTCCAGGTCTATTGAAAGCATTCACAGGCCTTTGAGTGACCAAATAGATAAGACACTTGAATGCAACCTGTCCTCTTACGTCACTCACCCCTCTACACTGACGGTTCCCACTACACTGTGGAAGTCTGGAAACAAATGGAGCCCAGATTTTCAGCTCCTCCTGCCTCTGCCTAAGGCCCCTGAGCACTAGTCTCATCTCTATTCCCCCTAGTACGGGAAATCATCCCAAATACTTTGCTATATTTGGTGAGGTTATAATGGGCTAGGGCGTAGCTCAGTGCAGAGACTGTACCTAGCATGCATGAGGCCTTGGGTTAAATTCCTAGCACCAAGAATAAAAATGCTAAAAAAAGGGTGAACGTTTGTGAAAAGTCAAAGGAAGATACATACAAATGCCAGGGAAGCTACTTTAAAAAAACAAGTCAGGGAATAAGGAATGTGAATTCTGCACAATATTTCCAGAAGAGAAGAACCTTTGTAGGCATGAGAGCTTGTGCAAGAGAAGATGAGAAAGGAAGAAAGGAGCATCTAGATTCAGACTGAGTGAAATATCCAGGCTTCGACTATGCAGAAGACCCTCCTGAGGTCACGTAAGGATCCTGGGATTCTCTTTGTGTCAGAAGGGTGATTCCAGTAAGGCCTATATGTCATCCCCACCTCTATGGCCAAGGGTAAGAAGAGTCTGTCACCAGAAGAAAGGGGACAGAAACTTTTAGTGGCGACTGCTGCTATCCGTCACAGTGGAAGACAGGGCTTACCAGTCTACGCTATTTGCCAGGGAGACATTAGAAGCCAACGTGAGATGGCAGCGGACAGGGGAGACAAAGGATGGGCCGAAATCCTCTGTGGATGCTCGAAGCGAAGCAGAGAGGATGGATGGCCGACTGGACTAGAGTTCTAGTCCTAGCTTAGCTAAATTTTAATAATAACAGCTCAGCCTTGGTATTGTGAGGCACACAGCACTATTTCAAGTAATTTACATGCATTATCCTGGTTCACTCCTTGCCCTGTGGTGAGGCACTCCCCCTTTATATAGATGAAGAAACTAATTTTGGAGGTATAGAGAGGGTACACAGGTTACAGGATCTTCCAGTGAGAGGAGGCAAACCAACAAGGACTCCACTCCAGGCAGCCTGAGCCTGGCTCACGTGATGATATTTTATAGCCTGGTCCTCTTCCACCAGAGCCAGCACAGCCTCAGGGGACACAGCCACGTCAGGCACTTTGCTACTGTTGGAACATGTTCCGCAAAGTCTCATGTGTTGGTGACTGAAGCCCCAAAATCACTTGTCAGTAATACTGGTGGCCCTCTACGAGCCAGTTAGGATTAGGCAGAGTCTTGAAGGTGAGGCATGATCCCCAAGTCAGCATTAGTGGCTTTACGGGAAGGAAAGAGTGACATGAACTCGCATGTAAAATTGCAACAGGGCCCTTGCTGGAGCCACTCCCTTCTTCTTGGGCTTCTCAGCCTCCAGAACTATGACTGAATCGATCTTTTTTCCTTAAGAATTACCCAGGCAGGGCAGGGGAGGCAGCTCAGAGGCCTATGTGCCTGCCTGGCAAACACAAGGTCTTTAGTTCAAGCCCTGATACCAAAAAACAAAAGCATTACCCAGTCTTGGCTATTTGACATAGAAACAGCAAACAGATTAAGACCCAGCCAACACCACCTTGCAAAAAGAGCCACGGCAACCAAGAATAGTAGCGAATTGGGTCCTACTGACTCAAGCAGAAGGCCCTCCCGTTCCATGAAAAGGTCCTTATCCATGTCTCCTCATGTTGTAGGCACTGCACTTGGCATTCACACTTCACTGTTGGAAAGCAAGATGAGGGCCTTCCTGGTGGAGAGGGGGAAAAGGCAGAAGGAGGACAGGGAGCAGCTTATGATGTGCAGAGAACTGGCTTCCAGGCCCTGCCGTCCGGATCTCTTTCCCTGCTGACCAAACTTGGGCCCACTAACACTGCTTCCAAAATGCCAGGATTTAAGCTCAGATGTCAGAAGAGGAAAAAGAAGTTGGACTCAGGGCTTCTGAATTATAATCAGTCATGTGGCTTTCTGAAGAGTCCCGCAGTATAGGGTTTCCTGTCAGGGGGTTTTGTTATTATTGTAACCACCCTTGGCAACTCGAGGTGGCTTTGCATTTTAATTCCCTCTAACGTTGGCACCTGTGATGTTTCCAGTGGGAACGGGAGAAGAGTGTGTAATGGAAGAAGTCGGAGTGCTATCGGAATTAGTCCAATGAAAACACAGGATTCCCAGCTTGCCAGGTCTGGAGTTGAAGACTTAGGGACAGGCTTACCTCAAAGAGTATGAAGATGCTAGCCCCCCAGAACTGGCTCTGGAATTTCTTTGGCACAGACAGTGAGCAAACTGCATGAGCACAGGCCTGACCCTTTACCAGCATGGCGCCATGATTAAAGCCACAGAAGGCAGCCACCGAGCTCCTTGGTTCTGTGGTGCAATCCACTGACACTTCAGAAGGTCACAGATTCTGGTCCATTTCTCACCTCAACAGTTACACTTTCAAGCTATAAATAATCCACTGACTAAAGCTACCAATCTGAAAAAGGCAAATTCACCTTCTAAGTTCCTTTGAAAGTTACATAAACTGAGGTTTCTTCTAATTCTCTATGCTTAAGTCTTGCACGAAACGCCGTATTAAAGCAATACCCCTGGAGGTCCACATATTGCATCCACTGCTACAGAGAGAGAGGCCTGGAGTTGAGTGGGAACACAGGTAGAGAAAGAAGGTCACTAACTTGGGCAATAGGAGTTTCAAACAGAATGGAGAGATTTGGCTAGAGGGATCACAGAGAAGGTGTTTGATTTGGTATTGAACTTATCTGACAGGATTAAGTGCTGACAAATTCATCTCTCATCACTTATGCTCCAACCAGACGCAATTTTATCAGACATGATGCCTTCTAAATCTGAATATCCACTGGGCAATGGAACCAAAGGACACAGCTGATTCTTTATGATTCTGAAGGACTTCAGTGTAATGTTGATCCAGCTGACTCATAAAGGCTTGGACAGCGAGTCCGGGTGAGACTACCTAGCCTCCACAGGACTTAGGATAAGCAGTTTCCCAGTTATCAGGGGCAGCCTGTAGCAGCAGTGACCCACATCTCTACTTTGGTAATGAAGTTGGTCTTGTCTTCCCAGACATTCCTGAAAAGCTCTGAAAGGTGGTCCGTGTGCTCTGGTGAGGAGAGCCACAGGGCCATTGCTTAACCTCTACAGAACACACCTGTCTACCCTGCTTTCATCTTGCGAACCTTCCAAGCTGCGAACAATACCCCCAAGCTCACCAAATCCACTTCTTACACTGAATTTGCTGACAACACTGAGATAAGCAGGAACAGTCACCTCAGAACAAAGACACGGTCCCAAGGAGCACAGAGGCTGGAAGCAGAGACCGAGGAGTATCATCACGTGGGTGGTAAATAGGGATGGGAGGATTTGAACTAACATCTGCCTGGCCTACAGTCTGTGTTTTGTGCTGCAATCTCTTAGGTGTTGGCAGTGCTCTCAGAACAGATGAAGCACCCCGTTTTTCCCTATGTAGTTTCCTTCCTAACATCAGCACTATGCTGGAGGGCTTCTTTTCCCATTGAATATTCTCCCTAGGCCTTATAAAGAAGTGCTTCCCTTCGTGTGTTTTTTAAAAAACATTTGTTAGTACTTGATGTTTCCACTTACCATGGAAACAGGCTTGCGTATTTAATGCCTCTCAGTCCTCCATTGCTTCCCCTCTCTGCCCACCCTGCTCCCTCCACCCCTGCCTCTCCTTCCCTCATTTTCTTTACCATTGCCACTGATTTTGAGTGCATTTTTGGGGCATATAATGACGGCACTCACTGAGGGTAGCTGGTACACATACGGGCCACCTCACCAATCTTTTTATGTCCCTTCCTTCTCTCCCTCTACCCTCACCTCTTGGTCCTCTTTCAATCTCACTGATTGCTTTTATCAGGCTTGTAGTTTGTTGTTGTATTTTGAGTTACCCGGTGGAGAAAAACCAAATGGTGTTCAATCTTGCGTGCCTGGTTTATCGACCGACACTGTGCTTCCAACGCAACACTTGCATTCTTGTTACACAAGCATTCTACGACGCTTGTCTAATCTTGAGACTACCTCTCGGCTGCAGTGCACACACTTACTACCAAATGCCATGTGCACCCTGTACTCAGCCAGCATTTGCCTGATGTTTTCATACATTTTAGGCAATCCCTGTCATAGTCACAGTCTTCTGCATCCTAGTCTATTAGATTGATGCAGTGAACACATTTAAAATGATTTTCTCAACTGAATTCATGCATTTTATTTATCCACTTATGTCACAAGGAAGAGATTTTTGTCGTTGAAGATGTGTTTCCAACGGATGGCCATTTATCTCAGGTAAGGAATTAGAAAGGCTGGGATTTATTTTTCTAAGTATCACACCGGAAAAAAAAAAAATGATCTCATTAGCAAGAGAAGTTACTTGGTCCTAAGAGGAGGTTTGAATAATTACCAAATTTCCACCTGACAAACAGAGTGACCATGGCTTCTGAGACCATCACATACTTACTGACACACTACTTTGTAGGATTTCTGAGGGCAGAATAACATTTTCATTCCCCTTTAACTTCTGATGAAGCACAGAACACCAGTGCATTAATTTGGGGAGAAGCAGTGGATTTCGATTTCCTGTGTTCAAGCTGCACAGACATGACTGAAGCAGTAAAACTATGTGCTGGACAATTTTTTCACTTGGATTTTGAAAAGAAGGTTCAAAGTATTTATTAGTCTAAAACTGCTTCTCTTAAGATTCATGCCACAGTGGGTTACAGTATTAGGTAGCATTGTATGCCTGACCTTTTAAAGGGACAAAGTGAAGAGGACTTCAGCCATGAAACACATTTCCTTCCCACGTACAGTACATTTCCACACTTTTTTATTTATTTATTTATTTATTTATTTATTTATTTATTTATTTATTTGCCTTTTTGAGACAGAGTCTCGCTATGCAGTTGAGGCTGCCCCTGAGCTCACTTTTGTAGCCCAGGCTGGTCTCGAACTCGCACCAATCCTCCTGCCTCAGTCTCCCGAGTGCTGGGATTACAGGCGTGAGCCACCACGCCCAGCGATTTCCACACTTTTTATTAGGTCCCAGAATACATGGTTAATACCTCTTTAACAGGGGACTCGCTAGCTGCCTCTGGGACTAGATACAACCTACCCAGAGGCCTCAGAGAGAAATCTTGGAGGGGCCCCAGGTCACATTGGCCTCCCAGCTAGCTCTGCTTGGTGATCAATTCCATTGCAATTCAGCCTCGCGGACACACGAAATTCCCGGAGTAATGCCGCCTGGCCCGAAGCGCCTCAGCATTATCCCATTCAGGACGCTTACTGCTGACTAACCATGAAACAAGCAGTTCGCATCAGTTGAAGGTTTCAGATAAAATAAAAATCCCATGTTCTTGAGAGACTACTTCCTGTTGCCTCTGAGACACTGGTCAGTTGAGTAATTCATTCTACATTTGCAACCTCCCTGGGTTTCGGAGGAAAGAAACACGCCTTCTTTCATCTTGCTGTCTTTTGCCAGGCACGGTCTGCCTTTGGCTTTTGTAAGCATTTCAGGACGGCGAAGAAGAGCTATGTTTTATTTATTATGATTGAACAGTGTCTAAGCTCAGAATCCAAAAATGCAACTGGGTGATCCTATATGGTCCAACTTTCTTTATTGCCATCTTCACCAATAGGAAATCGCAGACATGAACGGCTTTTCCTGT
The DNA here is from genome assembly GCA_004027025.1 of Myocastor coypus. NCBI lineage: Eukaryota > Metazoa > Chordata > Mammalia > Rodentia > Myocastoridae > Myocastor > Myocastor coypus. The sequence goes on from PVJA010022463.1 coordinate 14,276, forward strand.
GTCTGGCATAAGCTGAAGAGTTTCCAATTAGATATCAACACTATTAAAGCCATGGGGTGACAGCCTGTGTCCACTGGTTACACTGTACTCTTCACAAAGATGAGATTAGGATGCAGCTTTCCTCTTAATGCGAAGTCCTACTGGAGTTCCGAGGGAGAAATACATTACTATGTCCTCGGGGATCAACTCCTCCTAAGTGCAACTGTATTTTCTCCACTGGATGTAAAGATTGTGGAAAAATATGTTACGAAAAGTAAATAGTGAAGAAGTACTTCAAATTTTAAAGCACTATTTCACTCGTATGCCAAGGGAAAATACTGAAATATCATTCTTTATGAAACAATTGCAAAAGTAGGCCATATCAGTTCTACACAAGTGGCAGAGGTAAAGGCTGCGAGCTCACCTGACTGGCGTTGTCCTCCTCCTGGACACCTGTGTATGCAGCAACATTTCCCAGTTCCCTGGCATTTAAGCAAGGTCATGGGGTTGTCATCTGGCCAAGAAGATGAATGGGGTGACAGAGGCTAGCCCACACATGAAAACTAGCACCCTTCTGGGAGCCACAACATTACCTCTTATTTTGTCATTAACACACTGACTATATACAATGACAATGACACACAGTCAATGCTTGGGCTCACCAATCTCTAAATGACCCAGGGAACAGAGATTTCCTGCCTCCTACTCACAGTGCTTCTGAACATAGTGGTTTTTGATGAAATCAACTAATAGATTTTTATTAAATCAAATGCTTGATAATTTTAATATTGCTGGTTGCAACAGATAGCATATTCTCAATAAAGCAGACCTCAATTATCCAAGTGACTGACATACTATGATTGTATTAATCTAATTTAAAGGAAAGAAACTGTACACTGCTTATGACCTGAGAAAAAGCATCTTGCCTAGGAAGCACCAGTTCTGTTCCACTTTTCAAAATAATTAAAATCCCATTTAGTTTTGTCCTTACTCGTGTGATTCCAGGCAGCTAGCTCAGTGGTATAATTGTTTGCCTGGCAAGCTCAAGGACTTGGGTTCAATCCCTGGTACCAGATGCAACTATCATGTTGGCCCTGCACCAAGCTGGCCACCAAAACCGGGCATGGTGGCCTACACCTGTAATCCCAGCAAGGGGTAGGTTGAGACAGGAGAATCACTATGAGCCCAAGCTGAGGGTAGCAAGACCCTGCACCAAATACATGAATAAGTAAATGAAAGATTTTTAAAAATGTAGAACTGAGAGAAAATAATAACATAACCATCAATAACTCAACTTCAAACAGAATTCAAATCTAATTACAGTATGAGGCCATATTAAGTCAATATTATTAACTTCCCTTTTCTGATCATAAAGGTAATAAAATTTTGTTATAAAAATTGATACATAGATAAATCTAGAAAAAAGAAAACAAAAGTCACCCATTCTGATCAGGTTTATACAAAGCACTCCAGCCCTCTCTCTGTCTGCGGATATGCCACAACTTAACTTTATAAGACTATGCTTCTGCATTCCCAGTTATTCCCCTTCTGAACTTCTCAACATGCTGAGTTTCAACAGAATACTTCTTCGGTGACATCACCATGAAGCCTCCATGTGGATACACTTTTCTTTATTACCAGATCCCTCACTGATGAATATTTAGGTTATTTTGAGTTATGTTGTTACCAGAAGTAATTCTAAATGGACAAAGCTGTAGGGAAGTCTTTGTTAACCCTGTACATACACATTTTGGATGAATTCCTGACACAGAGGTTGATGAAGTCAGTTACACCCATGCACACACACACACACACACACACACACACACACACACACACACGCACACACACGCACACACACGCACACACATGATTGTATTTCTAAGATGACTTCTGATGGATATAAAATGCTGCTTTTTAAAATTTGCGCTCATTAAACACATGCTTACAGGGTGAGCCCTGGAGTGATGTCTCCTTCCTGCCCTAAGCTCAGCATATCAACCCAGACAGTGAAAATAAACAAAAGCCCACCACATATAGTACAGAATTTCAAAACCAGAAAAATTTGACAATGGTTATATTACATATTTTCATCATTGGATCAGTTTAGATTAATAGATATATGTACTCTTACTTGTAACTGTTCTATCTTTGTTTCTGCTATTTTTAGTCTTTAAAAAATGAAAATAAAAAAATAAATAAAAATTAGATAACATATTAACCACTGTTAGTCAGCTATCCTTGTTCTGAAAATCTGTGACATATGTATCGATGTATTTTACCGTCTCTGTCACTGTTTCTGATTATTTGTTCTTGGTTTTGTCTTTTACTTTTCAAAATAACATAATAAAAATTTTTAAAAAGCCCTCCACAAATTAGTATAGCCATTTGCCATGCTAATAGAGAACAGTTGCCACCAAGTCAAAGTATCTAATAACCAATAAATTTCTGCAGAACAATGCACAGACAGAGCATCTTAATGCATTTTTAGAAGTATAGACCTTTGGGCCCACAGAGTTGCTCTGTGAACCATCTGCACCCAGGATGTCAAAGGGCTTTAGCACATAATTACTGAAGACGAAATTTGCCATATGCTTATTATAATAGTGGGCATCTCAGTTCAAAAAAGGAGCCAGGCGTGGTGGCACACCCCTGTAATCCCAGCAGTTGGGAGGCTGAGCCAGGAGGATTGATGTGAATTGAAGACCAGCCTGGGCTACAAAAGTGAGCTAAGGGCCAGCCTCAACTGCATAGTGAAACCCTGCCTCAAAAAAAAAAAAAAAAAAGACCAAAAAAGGGTACAAATATCACCATAATATCTTCACAGTAACTATCCTAATTCTATCCTAATTTATATTCTCATCAACTGTGCTTAAGATTTCCATTTATATGCATCCTCATCACCATTTAATACAGTTTCTCTTTTCGATGATAACCATTCTAATTTGGTTGAGCGATCTTGATTGATTTGCAGTTATTTCTCTGATGATATTAAACATTTTTTCAAAAGCTGCTTGACTATGTATGTGTCTTCTAAAAACTATCTATTAAAGTAATTTGCCCAGTATTAGTTACATTATTTGGCATTTTGATTTTGAGTTCTTCCTCTACTCTGGATATTAATTACTTCTTGGGTGCATACTATGGAAACATTTTCTCAAGATTCAGCAGGATTTTTCCCTACACCATTCATTATATTCATTGTGGTGCAGAAGCTGTTTAGTTTGTTTTCTATTTTGTTGGCAGTGTTCTTAGGATGTTATCCAAAAATTTTACCCAATTCAATGTTCTGAACCATTTCCTCTATGTTTTCTTTTACTAATTTCATAGTTTCTTTCTCTTTCATCCTTTATAATTTGATTTTTTATATTGTAACAGAGAATATTCTATTATCCTGGGGCTTAACACAGATGCTTTTATTAGTATTTTTTAAAGGAAAGAAAAATAAAAACAATTGTATAAAATTTTCAAACAAGATATTTGGACAGTAACAATGGTTGGCACACCATATATTGTTATCTTCAAAGTAGTTGCTTCTATTACCAGGTATGGGCATGAAAAATTGATCGTGCTTCGTATCAATGAGCTAACAGCAATTAGCAGTACAATTATCTTAACTATCTTGTGTGTGTAGTCCCCCCTTTCCTTTTCTTTTATTTTTCCTTTCCCTCATTCCAGTTTCTCCTTTTTGAGGGTTTTCTTCCCGTTTCACAATATCTACTTTACACTTTGGCTCTCATTTCCTCTTTCAACAAGCAGAACAGCTAACCCTGATTTTTTCTGGGTTCCTGACGTATAGAAGATTGTTTTCCATCTTTTGATTTTCAGTGTATGGATTTCATTTTACATTAACTGTGTGTTTTGTATACAACACATTGCTGCTTCTTGTTTCTTGATCCACTCCGCAGGTCTGTGTGTTTTGATTAGTGAGATGAGTTAGCGAACCTGGAATGTTACACTCGGCAGGTGTCAGTCAGCTTATTTCCATCACAACGCTTTCCTGCTGTTGGCTCCTTACTCCTCCTCCCTGTTTATTTGCTTGCCCTGCCTTGTGCATGTTTTCTGTTGCTGTTCTGTGAATTGTGCTCCTGTTTGCCTCCATCTAGAAAGTCTCTCAGCACTCTCCTCTGCAGCATTGGTTTGCTGTTCACAAACCTCTTCACTTGTTCTTTGTCACGGAAGTACCTTAGGTCTCCATTAACTTTGAAAAATAGCTTCTCAGGTAGCTACAGTCTGGGCTGGAAGTTGTTTGGATTCAGGACTGGAAAAACTTCACCCCAAGCTCTGCTTGATTTGAGGATTTGTGTTTAGAACTCTGCCAAGGTTATGATGGCTTTCCTTTGTAGGAATCTGTTTCTTTTCTCTTACAGCTTTTAATATGCTATACTTGTGCTTAACTTCTGGAATCTTGATTATTATAAGTCTTGGTATAATATTATTTCGATGATGAAATTCTATATGCTTCACTTATTTGTATGTCAAATTCTTTATTTACACTTGTGAAACTTTCTGTCCTTCCTTCTGTGTAGAGGGATTTTTGTGTGTTTGTTTTGTGATTTGTGCTGCCTCCTGATTTCTCACTGATCTGATCAATCTTATGTTATTCCTTTTTGCTTCATTTTGTAGCTCGAGGATTGATTTTTCATGGTTTCTTGCTATTTTTAAAATATCTTTCTTTTCATTAGAGCTGCAGTTCTATCCTTATGATCTAAAATCTTTGTTTCTCCTTTGTTCAATCTGTTCATATACTCTCAATAGAGGTTTTCATCTTTTGGATTTCTATGTAGATCTGCTTCATGGATTCCACTTCTTTCCTATACTGAGGAATTTTTGTTTCTATCATTTATAAAAAAAGAATAAAAAACAGTAAAAACACACACACACACACACACACACACACACACACACACACAAAACAAGATAATTAGAGATGTCTCAGAATTTTACCAAAGAAAATAACAGAAGTTTAACAGTGGTTGTTATAATTGTATATTGTTGTTTTCAAATTAGTTGTTTAGATTACTAGATATAAGCATGTAAAAACCTATCAGTTTTCGAGACCATCTGTTCTTTTATATGTATCTACCCTAATACCTTTAAAAATATGTATGTGATACAAGGTCTCACTACACAGCTCAAACTCATAGTGATCCTCCTGCTTTCAGCCTCCTCAGCTCCAGGATTACAAGTATATGGTACCACTTGCAGACTGTGTAGCTGGCTCAGTGCTGCTGGGGGTGGGCCTGACATAGCATGCTGTGCCAGGACCAAACCCCAGTCCCTGTCCTTGCCTAAGTGGGCACTTAGTCCGCTGAGCTATCTCGCCTGCCCTTTTCTCTAATATCTTTGATTAAAAAAAAAAAAAAAAAGACTATTTGGTAGAAGGTCTCACTATGCAACTTGGACTCATACTGATGCCCCTGGTTTCAGCCTCCCCACAGCTGGGATTATAGGTGTGAACCACCATGCCAGGTCTCAGTGGCCAGCTCAGTGCTCCTGAGCTATCTCGTTGGCTCTCTAATGTCCTTAATTTTAACCATCATTTCTTTTTTGACCTGAGAGATTTTTTTCATTACATTTTCTACTTGTTTTTTTCACTCTGCTCAGGAAATTACAGTGTTTGACTTCCAAGTTCATCTGTTTCCTTGAGTTCTGGGCTTGTTTGAGTGGCTGGGGCTCTGGCGGTCTGTGGCGCCATTTTTCTTCTGCATCTTACCATTTTCTATTTTCCCTTTTATATTTTGTTGTCTTTTTTGATATTTCCGGTTTATGATTATACATGGCTTTATCACTAATATTGAGGTTTCCCGAGAGGATGTCTGGTCTTCAGGGCTGTCTTCTAGACACAGGTGATTCCTTACAGCTATCCCAAGATCTTGCCCTCCCAATCTGCAAGGCATGCAAGATTATATTTGGTTTCACTCCTAATCCTTTGGTACTGGGATTGGTGATGATTATGACTTCATACAATCACAGTGCTATCACAAAGAGGAGAAAAACATTTATAACACGTACATCACGCTGGCTAAAGTCATCCAGTTAGTAATAATAGTATTTTCAAGAACAGGTTAACTATTGATAAACTACAGTAATCTTTAATCTGCTACCTCTGAACAAAGGAGCAAACTCTAAAATTATATAACAAAATCAAACACATGATGAGCACTTGCACTCAGTGGCTTTCCCCTTAACGAGGTCATTTTATCCTTTTATGGGGGAGGAGCTTAGGACGGGCAAGAGACAGGCTGAAGTGATGAGTGAGGTCAAGTACAGTAGAGTTGAAGCTGGACAAGAAAGCATGAGCACTGGGTTGGGGGCAACTGGAGGACACAGGAGGCAAAGAACAGAGTGGAATATAAATGAGTAGTCAGAACGGGCAGAGACAGTGCTCACTCGTTGGCAAGTCTCAGTTGAAGTAGATGAGAAACAGAGAAAGAGGATCTATAGAAGAGACTGAAAGAAAATGTGAGAAACTTAAGCATTAAAAAGAAGGGAACAAGAAAGAGAATAAAAAAGAGGGAATAACAAGGAGACCAGAGAAAGAAGAGAAAGAAAAAAGAAGAATCCAAATATAAAAATAGCTGAGTGTGGTGGCTCACGCCTGTAATCCCAGCACTCGGGAGGCTGAGGCAGGAGGGTTGGTGCAAGTTCGAGACCAGGCTGGGCTACAAAAGTGAGTTCAAGGCCAGCCTGAACTGCATAGTGAGACCCTATCTCAAACAGACAAAAAAAAAAAAAAAAAAAAAAAAAAAAAAAAAAAAAAAAAAAAAAAAAAAAAAAAAAAAAAAAAAAAAAAAAAAAAAAAAAAAAAAAAAAAAAAAAAAAAAAAAAAAAAACAACTACAGAAGAGAGAACAAAACAAGCTGGCATTCAACCACATAGGGATGGGCGACAGGCAATCGGGAAAACAAGGTAAAATGAAAGTAGTAAAGCACCTCTGGGGTTCACAGCTCTGTGAACGCATCCATATTTAATCCCAGAAATGTGCCGGCTATGCAGCACATCTTGGCCTCTGGACGTGAGGGCTGGGACTGGACTTCTGCTGGTGGCGCGCCCCAGAGTCCAGCTGCTGGCTGCTCGCTGCTGCTTCGGACGCTGCTGTGTTGCTGGTCTTGTTCGTTCCCCTGCTCTCCTCCAAAGGTGCTTGTGCATGGCACACCTGGGGCTCAGCTGCTGTCCTGGGCTCAGGTCTTGGGGTTCCAGCCAGTCCACCCAACAAAAGCATGTGTCCTTCCACTCCCTCACAGCAGAGCTCACAGTACAGATGTCGTCTTCTCCCACAGGCCCTGCTGCCTCAGAGCTTCTGCCAGTACTGAGTTCAACTGAAAAAGTTGTGCTGTTGTGTCATCCTTGGCTTTCAGGAAGGTTGATTAAAAACAGAAAAAACTATAATTTCCAAATAATTTTTCTTTTGCAAGAGGATCGGTAGACAGGGGTAGTCTACAGTGCTGCACCCTGAGAACAGTGATGAGCAACAGCTCGCCACTGTGCATACCGCAGAAACCACGCAGCTTCCGAAGCAGTGGGCAGTGTGGAGGGCGTAAAGGGATGCATGCTCACTGAGCCTTCCGTGGCCGACTTGGTAAAGCCACCGAGCAGGCCCTGAGCAGGAGGCAAAGGACCAGATGAGAAGCAAAGGCGAGGTGTCCCATGCCTGCCACAGGCCGCAGGGAAGTCAGCGAGCTCAGTGCTCCAGGTTAAAGCAAGGCAAGGCAAGGCAAGGCAGGGCAGGGCGGGGCAGGCCGGGCCGGGGGGCCGGGGCCAGGGTAGGGCAGGGCAGGGCAGGGCAGGGCAGGGCAAAGCAAAGCAAAGCAAGCAAAGCAAAACAGTTCTTCTCGCTCTCACCCTTCTTAGAACATGGAGCTTAAAAGAAGAAAGGTTCGGGTAACACCCAGACTTCAAAAAAACCTAAAAATTGAGCATTTGTCACTATACTTTGCTAACTCCCCTAAGGGTGGTTTGTTCCAAGCTTGATTAGCTGTCCTGAAAAACTGTGTCTGACTCTGACCAAGGAGTTCATTAAATTTTTCCCAAAGGCACAGATTCACTGGGAAACAAGGGAGAACTGAAGATAACACTTTAAGGAGTTGTGTAGACGTATTCAGTATCTTCTCTATAGCAGTGACTGCATAACCACTTCTTTATTTCAAAAACAGCAGCACAGTACTGATGAGTATGGCCCAGCTGGAAATAATTCATGATGGAAATCAGAGATCCAAAATGCCAGCCCCAACCAGCCCACGGTGCCTTACCTGCCTTACAGGGCAGCCGCCGAAGAGAGCCATTGTGGCAAGTAGGACGAGGACAGGCTGATCGGGGCTGCTGTTCTACATTTCTAGTTTTCAGCACTGACTCCTTTGCAGTCATGTTTTACTTACAGGAAAGCAGGTACCGATCTCACCTATTTCTATTGATGATAATGCAATAATGATGGTTTGGGCAATGTAGAAAAACGTATTTTTGTATTTCTGGTTTCACCCACAAGCACTTGGGGCTGCAAGTGCGGATAACCAGACTTCATGTGGGCTTTTCAAGACAATAACAGAGAATGCAGATGTGCCCTGCCAGAGCAGGAGCGTCCCAGCAAGTATACTTAATGGCAACCAGGTTCCACTGTAGCCACGAACGCCGAGGTACACCGACTTTCTTTGAGATCAGCTCATAAGCACTTTTGCTGCAAGGGTCCAATAATGTGTCTTCCCTGGCTAATCCTCCAATGACAGCATGGTGACCCAAGGTCCTAGTTTTGTAACTCAAGCCAAAGCAAGAAGCCTTCTCAACAAAGAGGTCAGATCCATACACAGCATGTCATGGGAGACCAAACAACAGTTAGCTCAGCAGGAATCTTCTCTTTCTAATAGACATACTTTTGACAATTCTGTTTGAGATAAGCATTAAGAACTAGAAATTAGGGCTGGCATGTGCAAGCAGGCACAGTGGCCATGGGTTCAATCCCTGGGCCTGCCATGCGGGCCCCACCCCCAGGGCACACTCAGATGGCAATTGAGACTGGGTGTGTAGGCACATGCCACTAATTCCAGCTCTTGGGAGGCTGTAAACAGGTGGATCACTATAAACCCGATCTAGTAGTGAGGCCCTAAACACCCTGTAGACTCTTCCCTAAAATACCATATGTGTATATATATATATATATTTACATATGAAATTATTATTACAAAGAGCTTGAGTGAAATCTTAACATAACAAAGCCAAAAACCTCTATCGATTTTTTCTAAAGACACAAGCACATTTTCTGCCTCTGGAATGACAAAGTGTGATGAAAACCTTGGCATCGATATCCTACTATAATTTAAAGTTCAAAAAATTGGGTTCAGTTTTAGACCAGTTAAGTCGGACGACAGAGAGGTGGCAAATAAAACTCTATGTCTTCCTAAGCTCATTTTGAAACCAACTTCACAGTTTCAAAAACATCTGCCAAAATGGCTTTGAGACACAGTTTGCAGAGAAGAAAGTGTCCTCAGACGTTGTTTCCCTCACTGTTTTATAGATAAGCAAATCGAGGCTGAGTGAAGTTAGCTGACATGTTCAGGATTAGACAATGCCAAGTCTGAGATTTTCTCACTTGCTGACCTATGACAAGACAATGCATGAAGAAATAATGCAAGGTACAGAGCTCCAGCTGGAGGGTCAGAGCACAACCAGCCCAGACCTTCAAAGGTGCTGCCTCCAGCCCCCACATGCTGCTGAACATTCTAAGCAATCCACTCCAGTACGCACCAGGGAGAAAAATATTAATAAAAGTTATGATTACGATCAGAAAGAGGGTCATGAACACAGACAGTGACCCAATGATGGAATGAGAACGTGGCCAGCAAAACTCCAAAGAGCCTTTCCACTGGGTTGTGAACACTGTCTGTGCATAGGAAGCCCTGTACGCTGATGCCCTCGGCTCAGCACTGTCTAGGGTCATGAGAGGAGAATTTTGAGAGCCTAAGTTCCCTGCACTGTGTCTTCAGGGATGATGAGATGATGTCTAGGGATTGGCAGACCAGAAGGGCAACCAGGAAAGACAGAAATGTCCTCGGGCTTACCAGCTTGCAGGCACCCAGGAGAAGGGAACTGTGGTTTGCTATGCATAATATCCTTTGTGGGACAGGGGGCAGAGGGGGGGTACAGGAGCAACTTCCAAAGTTCAGCAGCATTTTCATATTCCACGCACAATGTCTACAGCTTCTTTTGTTGCCCGTCATCTCCTAAATTGTGTGTCAAGAGTAATCCAAGGAGATGCCTCAAAAAACCAAACCAAAAACCACTTCAATTCCAATAAACCAAGGAATATTGCACTCTATCATAATGCACCAGGTATGAAAGAGAACTAATCAACTTTGAATATGCCTGCCACACAAGACAAAATATGACGCTGACTTTGAGCAGTGTTTATAAGCTAACGGACAGCTGCAGCCCCCAGAGAAGCACAGCAGGGCCTGAGGGAAAGAATCTCTCAATTCAGTGTGTGCTGAAGAACACCGAAGGCTGCTAAGACTTAGAGAAGACAAAAGGATCAGTCAGTTTACTGCCCGACTGAGGGGTGGGGTGCAGGAAGCTCAGAGGGTTTAATATGGAGATTATCCATAATGCGGGGAAGTTATCTTACAGAGCACATAGAAGAGCCAGTTGGAAGTAGTGACAACTCTGGTGATGACATTCTGGGTTCAGTGTTGTGATGCCATGCGCCACTCTGGTGCCCAAATCCTACTGTCCAAAATGACTGCAGAAACCACCGAGGAATAAAGCAGCTCTACATGCCTTCTGCTTGATACCAAAGGAAGATTAGCACAAACCAAAACTTACTCTCCATATGATAAAATGAGTGGTCCTATTAAAAGTACGAAAACATATTCTGTGTTCATTACATTGTACCCTTAGTACAGCGGCTGGGCTCCCACAGAATGGGAATTTCATGGACTCCTCATCAGCAAGGATTTCATGCAATAAATTCTACAGGCCACAGTAGAAATGGAAGCCTTCTGAGTGAGAAAGAACTGTGTCCACACAAGTCCTCGGCACAGGCGCAGGTTTCCTGCTGCACTCCCCACCCCCACATGTTTAATCTATACACAATAAGCCCCGACCCTGCAGCTAAGTGAGTGAACAGATCATCTGAGCACTTAGAAAAGCTAATTAAAGTGAAGAATGGAAGCAAGTAAAAAGACTTCTCTAGCTGTTACTAGATCAACACTTTATGTCGAAATATCCAACAAAAAAAAAATACAAAAAAACAACAACAACAAAAAAAGCTGATCTAAGGCTCTTTTTATTTCTTAAAAGTTTCCCAGATAGAAAATCGTATGCCTTTCATTATCTATTTTAAACAAGTCTATACAAGGAAAGATCTTGATTATACAACATTTTCTTAAAAAATGTATGTGCATCCTAAGATAAAATCTGATTCTTATAATTCACCCATAGAAAACATACTTTTAATTAATATATGAGTAAAATAAAGCTTAACATTTTGAAAATGAAGCATGATTTGACTCAGTTTCTTTTTCTAGAGAGCTAACATCCCACACCAAGCAAATTGGTACACCCCAGGCTGCTGCCGCTCACGGGGGCCTCGGAGGGTGAGTCTGTGGCCTTCACGGCTCTTCTCGTTGGCACCCCAGCACTCTCAGTATGTCTGCAGAGCTGTGAATTCCAGGGCTTCCTTCACAGGACATGTCGGTGATCTATGTGGAAGAAAAGTTGACTCCTTCTGGCAACACATGCAAAACTAGGTCCTCCTAGGGATGGTAAGGCGTGGGACCTGCCTGAGATAATTATCAGCTGCACTTCTGTGGGGAGGCTGAGCAGAACTGTAACACAGTGGCAGGGGTGGATGGGTCCCGTTAGAGCTTTGAAATTGAACAACACTCACTGTTCTTTTCCTTTTTTCTTAGAATGAAATGCTTCTAATACAAACAGTGAAATTTCAAAGCCTTAGAGTTTAGACAATGAACTCTTGGAACCATGCCCTCAAGTAAGGGGCCCCTGCACAGTATGACTTTCGGAACGCAAAGCCTTTTCCTCACCTGGTTGCAGCTGCTATGTACTGGCCTACTCGCTCCAAAGACCTGCAACCTCAGGATTGCTCACAGTGTCATTCTTTAATAATCTGACTTTCCTGCCTCAACTTTATGACAGTGACTAATCTGTGTAGTACGTGATCCTTCTTAAAAGCCTTTCATGGGAATGTACCACATACCTCTCTATTTTTGTTATGCAAGAGCTACTTTATGATAAGTCTATGTGAATAAGAAACTAACATGTGTGTGTGCATGTGCGCACACCCATGCATACATGTGTTAAGACTGAGCTCAGAGCCTCACACAGGTTACACAACTCATCTACCTCTGAGGTAGATCCGCAGGCCACCGTACCTCGAAAATAGTAGCATCATTTATGCCGACACCAGTCAACTGAGCCTGGAGGGATCCCACCCATGCACTGCCACTGATTCTCGTCAGTTTTCAACCTTATCAGCAAGGATGCTTTTTGCATATTAATTTCAAAGGAGGAAATGGTAGGTAGTTTAGAAAGAAGCTTAATAATTCCATGCAGGTAGGAGCTTTCAGGGTCTCTCAAGCCTGGGCTTGGTTATTTTTTTTTCTCTAGCATAGAACACAATAAGGCTGATTTCGCTGCCACACAAGATTTATGTCCAACTGAACATTCCCACTTGAAGACAACCTGCTCGGGGAGTTGCATGTCTTTTCCAGTATGCTGCCACTGACCGACATAGCTTTTGGATCTCCTCTATGTATTGATTTCAGATTTGAAACAGCCAAGCCATAAATAGCACCAACCTTGTACTTGAAGGATACTCTATTGAATATTACAAAAAAAACTTAGGAGCCAAGATGTCTAAACAAAATGAGTTGCTCAGGCATGAAGATGCCGTTTGGGGTCAGAAATGAGGTAGAACTAAAAGCACAAGATTAATTTCCTTCTGTGGCTGGTGGATTATGAAGAGAATTCCTAGGAGTCTCAAAAATATTTAAGCAGTGGTGATGTTGGAAGCAGCGCACATTCTTAGCATGTGACCACTCTAAAGGACAAACCTCATTTTGAAGCATAACATCTATTAAAACTGTGTCCTTGAGCTATGGATATAGCAGAGAGGCATAAGCACCTGCCTGGCAAGCAAAAGGTCCCAAGTTCAATCCCCAGTACAGAAAAAAAAAAAAAAAAAAAACAGAAGGAAGAGGAGAAGAAGTATCTAGCACTAGTTTATATGGTTTATATGCTAAGACCTCTGTCTAATCTCAGAACTTTATTCTGGTGCCTAAATGATTAGGAGACGATGGTGCGTCTCAAGAGCCACATGCTATCAGTGAGAGATTACTATCAAGCCATACAGACACAGGTTCTCTGTCCATGGATTTAGATTACTGCAGCTCAAAAAAAAAAAAAAAAAAAAAACATTCCTTTACTGAATATACATAAATATTTCCTTCAAATTATTCCATAAAAATAAAATAGATCAACTATTTATGTGACGGTTACACTGTAGTAGGTGTTGCTAGTAACACCCGTACATGTTTAATCTGCACTGAAGCCATGTACACACTACATACACACACTAGACGCAAAAAAGTATCCATGCGGCTTCCAAAGCTAAAAAGAAATGACGGAGAGTCTGGTGAACGACCACAGAAAGTAATTTGAAAGAATATATTTTAGAAGTTGTATTTGGATTTACAACTTTAGATTTTAGACGGCCTCCTAGGACATCATTTCCAGAAGAAAAAATTCTCTGTGAGAAGAGAATCATTTTTAGAAACTAAATAAAAGCACTGTTAGCAATCTGATTTTAAATAGGAGAGGGGTAAATGCAACACCAGCCAAAAATATCTCAACCTCATAAAAGAAACCTTAAGACATTAGTTGCTAATGTTTCTGGAAGCAATCTATTCAAAAACATTAAGATGTTTCAAAAATATCTTTCTTTGTTGAATTAGTGTGGCCAAACAATACCTCCAGACAGGAGGAAGAATTCCCGCAGCTTTCCCTCTCCTTAAAAGGCGGGTAAAATAAAGAATAGTTCCTGCTCACAAAATGATTTTTGCTTTTTCTAATTTTAAGACTATTTTAGAGTATCTAATATTCTTACCATTAGCAAGGAGATAATTTCATCTATGTCACAACTTTTATGTCTAACTTCTATCATTCCTCTTTTTCTGGAGGAAGCCAAAATGGTTCTTTAGGGTTCATTATGTGTCTCTCTATGCCCATGGTGTCATCAAAAGACCAGATCAAATCTTTAAGGTGGTCCAATGTTTTGTTTTGTCTTGGTTTTTAATGTATTTGTTACAGGGTCTTACTACACAGCTCAGACTTATCGTGATCCTCCTGTTTTAAACCTCCCAGTCCTGGAAGTGCAGGTGTGCGCCACCACACCCGGTTTCAGTGGCTGGCTCAGTGCATCTGAGGACAGTGTCAGCACTGCATGTGTTGCCTGGTCCCTGTGCTTGCCTAAGTAGGCACTTAGTCTGCTAAGGTTTCTCACCTGCCGCCAGGGACCCAATGCGAAGTGAACTGCATATCCTAAACACACACACACACACACACACACACACACACACACACACACCCCAAAGCAAGCAGTAAGAAGTAAATAACAAAGATAAGAACAGAGTTCAGCAAGGAAAATAAATTAAAGCACAGTGCTTCCTTTGAAAAAAGGAAGAATATAGCTGGAGGAAGACCGAAAGGATAAGTACCAAAAATGCAGAAAAGGTGGAGGGAAAAAAAGAGGTAGAAGGAGATGAGAAGAGAGGAAGGGAGGGAGTAGGGGAGACAGAGGAAGGAAAGCAAGCAGGGCAACACCAGGGACGGCACCGGGACATGTGCTGCCGGGGTGGGCAGTAAGACACCACACTGACTGAAACCAAGAGAACACATCACCACAGAATCCACACAGCAGAAGGAACCAGATAGTCGTATCAATAACTGGGAGTTCACGACTTAAGATATAACAACCGATATGCAAATTATTTTATAAAAACAAACATCTCCAATTCCATAGAGGCTCACCCAGAAAATATAATTGAGCATTCCCAGTGTTACCAGATGGGTTTGGTCTTACACTAAACCAGACAAAGAGTATGTCAGTATGTCAAGAAATGAGAAACACACCCCAGTGCTTCTCATGAAGAGAGTTTTAAAATCCTCAATATATAAGAAGAACACCAGCTTGTGAATAAGTAATCTCTCTCTAGGAATGGAAAATTGTTTCAGCCTTCATTGCTAAATTTAATTCAAAATGCTGAAGAAAGAAAACTACATGGTCATCTCAACAGACGATCGATTATTGCAAGAAAAACAAAAAGAAAGCAATGAACGAACCCCAAAATTCAATCACAACACAAACTCTCAGAAAACTGAGACTTAAGGGTACTTCTCCAACACAAATAAGATGTCTAGCAAACCCCCCTAAACATTAACAATGTACTTAACGTGACTTTTTGCCTACACAGGAAAGCAAGGCAAGGGGACAAGCTGTCACCGTGTTGCAGCACTGTCCTAGAAAGTAACGTGAGAAGGCAAAACAAAGGAGCAAGATACAAAACGGAAGATGTAGAGTGCATTTATTTACAGACGACATGATTATTGGCATAGGACATTTCTAAAAAAATGGATGAAAAATAATAGAAGTATTAAGTGACTTCAGTAAGGACACTAGTTCATTAGCATGGATCAGCTGTACTCCTACATACAGAAATGAATACTTGAAATGTGAATTTACGTCACCTTCGGCACAATGGATAAAGTGCAGAAGAAGTAACCGTACAAAAGATTAGTTCCTAACATTCAGACCCACGTGAAAATTGTCTAGAAGCTTCGAAAAACAGTCATTTCCTCCTGGTATGGAAATTATTTGAACTGAATTTGGAGTGAAAAATATTAAGATTCTCAAGGCAGGCAAAATAGCTCAGTGTATTAAAGTGCCTGCAGCAAGTGGGTTCAGGGGCTGAGGTTCGATCCTCAGGCCTGCCATGCTGGCCCTGCTCCTGGGGGCACACTGAGATGTCAACTGAGACTAGGACTGGTGGCACGTGACTGTCAGGCACATGGGAGGCTGTAAGCAGGCAGATCACTGTGAGTCCCATCTAGAAGTGAGACCTGAAGACCCTGTAGGCCCTTCCCTAAAATACAAAAAAAAATGGGTAAGATTCTCTCTTTTTGTCAATCTTAGACAAAGCACCACGTGTGTCAGGGTGCTTCGCAGAAGCCAGAGAAGGCTAGACAGTCATCGAAACGCTGTCCGATGACACTCAGTTTTACAGAAGGTGTCACAGACCCAGATTGCTCTAAGGGGTACATACACTGCCTAAGGGTCCAGCCAGCCTAGCTCATAAATGGCCCTCACGCTCCTAGGTGGGCAGGAACACCCTGAACTAACTGAATTTGTTTGCCCTCATGCATTATCAGAAGCCTGGAATGGTAAACTGGATGGATACGTACCCTTCAGAGAACTCCACGGCCATTTAGTCAGCCCTCTTTCTCTCCTAGCAAATTTCTCCTATCCTGTGACTGGTAGCAAAACGATAAATAATGGCTTTCCTCGTAAATGAAAACTGAAAAAGCGAAAGCATAAAATAGTAGGAAGTTTGCTCCTCCATGAGTATGAAGGTGTGAAGAAATACGATCCCAGGGTGGGAGCTTGCGCCAGGATTGAGACACTCTCCGCCTCATCAGGCTCCTCACTGATGGAAATAAGGGTCACGTCTCAAAAAGTCAGAGCAGGAAACAAGGAAAGTAAACCAGATGAGGACCTCTCTGCTACAGAGAGCTTGCTGTTGAGTGAAACTCCGGAAGTGACAGCCACCAGGGTCCCTGTCATGCATTTTCCAGTCATCTGACTTACAAAAGCAACCGTGCCTTATGTATACTATCTAGAAGTATCTAAAGCCAAGTTTACACAACTTCCTCCCTATCCGTAATATCCCCTCTATGGTACAAGCATTATTGGCAATGTGCATCTTCTACGATATTCACCTTCCTTATAGAAGCATGTGCATATGTATATTAAATAATCTTTTATATTGGGAGCCTGTTTTTCATGTGATGGCTTCATTTAGTATATCAAGAGCCTTCTGCAAAACAACGCTGTGTCCGTTTCTTATAGTACTGATAGGTTTCTTTCAATTGTGCTGCGGATCCCCGGGTTAAGGACATATAACCCACCTTATGCCACCGTGTTTCTTCTGTGGCCACCTAGACGATGTTTCCTGCCGCACAGAAAGCTATGTAAACACCCATGTGCAAATGTATGCATGTATATGCCATCGTATATCTTTAAAATTCTATGGGCTGTTTCGGTTTTTCATAAATCTCTACAAGTCAAAATAATACAGCAACAAATATCCACACTTTATTTTTATCGGAGGATCAAGTCACAGTGCTCCAACCTTGTTCCAATCAGCATGGTGTAAGATGATCTATTTTCCTATATTCTTACAAGCCGTGAAGTCTGACTGTATCTTTAGACTGAAAACATTTCTCCAGTTAAGCCAGAGAAATAGCTCAGTGGAATAAGTGCGCGGCTGGCAAGCACAAGGTCCTGAGTTCCACCCTTGGCACCACAAAAAAAATAAATCGACAAATAAAATCGATGGTTAAAATTTCTACTGTTTCTTCAACTACCTAGGAGGTTACATAGCTTTTATTTGCATTGCTTCTTTTAGTAAACTGCCTGTTTTATATCATTTGATTTTTTTCCCCTTCTTTAGTTACTTTGACCCATTGCTATTTGGGTCATAATTATCTTCTCTGAGTCCATCATTTGTCATTTGTCTTTTTGGGGGATGACTTAAAAATCTTAGTAGGAAACATGACTCATTTCCACTTAAGAAGAGAAGAAACATATGACTGAGGGTCTGACAAAGAGTGCAACTCCCATGGAGAAAGAGCCAAAGGTAAAAATCATAGGAAACGCTTGTGCTCACGCAGGGAGTCGCCCCTCCCCCGTGGATGCCCCGCCGGCTCCCACCCAGCGCAGTGTACTTCCGGACCCCCTCAGCTGCGTGCTTCTCCACGGCTCCTCATACAGTCAGTTCCACACGGCTGCTCCTTATTCATACCATTCTTTTCAGAACCAGAGAGAGTGGTGGGCCACGGCCACAGAGAGACCTGCAAGGGAGGCTGGGGAAGTGGATGCGTGGCTTCCAGCTTATGAAGACGTAACTCGTGGATAATTCCTCCAGCACAGAAAAACACGTTCCAAAGCTGCTAGCCAATCAGTAAACAATTACAATGAGCACTGCATATTTTACCTCAGGTGCAAATCAATAATGTAGTATTTCTTTACATTTTAATGTTTTGTTTTGTTTTGTTTTGTTTTGTTTGTATAGGATCTCACTACTGACTCATAGTGATGCTCCTGCTTGTACCTCCCAGGTGCTGGGATTACAGGAGTGCGCCACCACACCCCGGACTCCATCAAGCTGGAGAGTAGACCGAACCCTGGCCCCTGCGCTTCCCTAAGCAAGCGCTTAATCCGCTGAGCTATACTGCCGGCCCTCATTTTATGGTTTTGATCTTTAAAATAAATAAATAAAGAAAGAAAGAAGAACAAAAAAACAAGCTCTGGTGAGATAGCTCAGCAGACTAAGCACCTGCTTAGGCAACGCAGGGGCCGGGGTTCGATCCCTGGCACCACATGGTATGCAGGCCCTGCCCTGGGCACGCTGAGCCAGCGACTGAAGCTGGCCACAGCAGTAAGCACCTGTAATCCCAGCACTGGGGAGACTGAAAACAGGAGGTTTACTATTAATTCAATCCTAAACGAAATGAAATAATATACTAAAAGATAAAAACAAAAAACAGTATCGCACAGTGGTCACATTAATATTCTCTTATAGAAGATTCTCCAGGATTATTATGGTCTTATCTTTCAGCATTAATTTTTCATTCATCTGAAATCTGCTGTTGTATAAGGAAGTGGATACAATTGTAATATAGCAGGAAAAGTATAATTCAGTTTCATTCACTGACTATGTAACTTATTTCCTAAGAGTCATCATTACTTACTGTTAGATGATCTGCGTTGGTTTTATAGATTTAATATTAACAGCCAGACTACATGATTCTATTACTTTATGCAGGCTTCTGCATCCCAACAGGGCAGCTGGCTCTCTCTTTTTCACACCACTCAGGGCTTTATTTCATAGATTATGTTGGTAAATTCTGCTTCGAGTCCTCACTGTGGTCCGCTCATATTTCACAACAGGTCTGAGACACTCATCCAGTGCAGCCTGGCTGCTTAAAGCCTAAAAAGAACTTTCCAAAAGCTGCAGCGATGATTCAGAGAACTCTGGCCACATCTGCTGAGGCATCTCCTCTGCTATGGCTGCATCACAGCACCAGGGGCTGAGACACTGTAGATTCTCATTTGCTCCCAACATCAAGGCACCAAGGAAGGAGTCCCCTGTGCAGAGTGACAGGAGTGTGATCAGCAACCTTGTGCGGCCTGAGGCGGACTCACTGGGGGAGGCCAGGAGGGGTCAGGAGGAACCCAGGGGTTGTCCTCAAGCGTGCTGCTCTAGGAACTTGATGAGGAAGTCTTTCACTTTCTGGAGCAGTCGTCAGCTTCTCCACGGGTGGGAGGATGGTCATTCTGAAGTGGTAGGTGCCTTCCCTCTGCCCAAAGCCACTACCAGGCACTGCACAGATGCCAGTCTCCTCTAAGAGCTTCATACAGTAAAACATGTCTGGAGCCGTTTTGTGGGCCTGAGCTGCTTCTACGGCCTTGGAGGGAATGAAGATCTGAGGAAAGGCGTACATGCACCTTGCAGGGGGTTGCAATGAGTTCCTGGGACTTCATTAAACAAGTCTTCTGTCAGCTTTGTTTTTGTGGCAAAATTACCTAGGACAGACTCCTTCTCTCTGTGGAACTGCTCAAAGGACTCTTCCCCTGGCACTGGGGGGTTCACTACGATATCCATGGCAGCCTGTTCCGACACTGGTGGGCAGAGACGCACTGAGAGCAGCTTCAGCAACTGGCCTTTGATCTCAGGGTGTAGGCTGATCACCTCCATGTATTCTCCACGGTAGCCACACTCACCCATGTAGCCTTTGGAGGTAGAGTAGAAAGAGGCAAGTTCCATGTTGCTGGAATACTCGGGTCCCATCTCATAAAGCAGCTTCTTTTTTTTTTTTTTTTT
>PVJA010022464.1:6764-19872 GCA_004027025.1 Myocastor coypus
AGAGACAGAGAGAGACAGACAGAGGGAAGAGATAGCATCTTAACAAAAAGTAATGTAAGAATTCAATAAATAAATTATACATAACAATGAATTTTAAATCAAAGAAAATGATAGTAACACATTTTCTCAGAAAAACTAAATTGTTGGTATGAAGCCCCTAGGTTCAGACTCTGGTAACTATCCCCCCAACACATGCACAAAGACATCAGTTAGAAAGAGATTCATGTAAAATATCAAATAACTTACAAATAGGATAATAGGATAGTCTTTTAAGACCAAGCTCAAGTTCGTATTAGTGAAATAAAAATTGGAAGAGATGGGCTGGGGAGATAGCTCCGTGGTCTAAGCATCTGCGTGGCAACCACAAGACCCATGTTCAATCACCAGTACTACCTACCTGCTGTGCTGGCTCCAAAACCAGGCATGGTGGCACATGCCTATAATTCCAGTGCTGAGGAGGCTGAGACAGGAGTAGCACTACAAGTTCAAGCTGCGTAGCAAGACTCCCTGTACCAAATAAATAACTTTTTAAAAAGATTAAAATTATTTAAATTAAAAAATAAATGTTGGGAGACATAAACATGAAGAGTTACTATAACATTTCTTCTTGATTTCCATTTCCCACCTCATATTTTATCCCAGACAATTTTGTTTTATTTCAAGTGTTGTGTTAACTCACATTACATACTATGGCCCTGAAATATGTCTGTGTCTAGGTCTCCTTGCTTAATTTCTCATGTGCTAATCACCCATATAAGTTTTCTGCAGCATTTCTGGCAAGCTTCTTAAAAAGTATGTTAAAAAATCAAACTCAGAAGTATCTTTAGAAAGCTTTCATTCTTGCATTTTCTAACTCCCAAATTAGTAACACCAATGGCTCAAAAGAGAAATGTAGAACCAACCAGTTGTTACTGATTTCAGCCCACCTTGCACAGCCATTATACAGCCTTCTCACCTCTGCTTCCAAAGACACGGTGAGCACAGAGTCTCCTTCTCTGACATGAGAACATCCGCAGGTGCCTGCAGCTTCCCCTACTGCTACACTCAAACCTGCCCTTTCCCAACCTGTCCTGTCCCATGCTATTCCCATCCTGTCCAATCCAATCCATTTTCTGTGTACCCACTAGCTCCAATTGTAAAGCATTGCTCTCTTGCTTGAAAACCTTTAATAACAGTATTGAACTTAGCAATTTCCCAATTCTTCAGCCTGCGTTCTACATTTTGATTATAACAGTGCCTCCTGTTTGTCACACTCAGCCACCCTGGTACTGTACTTTCTGTACTTTCAAAGTATCGAGCTCCTTTAGACTTAGGACATTTCATTATTACATGCTCTTACCCTTCATGTGAGTAGCTTTCTTCACTTTTACATTGCAATCTTCTAAAAGACTTGTGTAGTCTGGAACAGAACTTCACTACAGAACGGTCCTTATACATAGGAATTTAGAAGTCTCTATAAATAACATTAAATAATTAAGCACTGAAGTCAAATTGTATAGTTGAAAAAACATTAGAACTTGTTATTTGACAATGCCTGAGCATGGTTTTAAAATATGAAACTGAAGCATTATTGTCACAAGTCAAAAATTAACTGTTTTCCTCATGACAATTATACTAGTTAGCTCAAGTTACCACAAAGAAGTTTCCCATGCCATATGGCTTAGTCAACAGAAATTAACTTTCTTGCAGTTTTGAGGTAGAGGAGTCAAAACCAGGTTGCCCGTGTGGTCATCTCTGGTGGAATTCTCTTCCTACCTGACATACAGCTGCTTTCTTCTGTCTTCACTGGAACCTAGAGAAAAGGGGAGCTTTCTTTTCTTTTCTTTTCTTTTTTTTTTTTTTTTTTTTTTGTGGGACCAGGGTTCAAACTCACGACCTTGCACTTGCCCAGCAGGCACTTGTGCCTCGGAGCTATCTCCCCAGCCCCAAGGGAGCTTTATTTTCATAGAGCACCAGCGCTCTTGGATGCCACCTGACTTTTATGTAGTGAAATGACCTCAGGTAACCTTAATTGCCTCCTAAAGACACTATTTGCAAACACAGTTATATTGGATACAGGGTTTCAACATAGAATTTTTGAGGAGACACAATTCAGTCTCTAGCAGGGGTTATGAGAGTCTGGTATGCAATAGATGTTTTATAAATTCTTCCAATTTTGTCACAAAAAATAAAAAAGAACGTTATGAAGGGTCTATACATAAAATATTAATAATTTTAACTGATGATTAGCGTCATTTTAATAGGAAGCTGCTTTTCTTTTTATTTTGAGAAAGGGTACTGAAATGATTACTAGCAAGAAAGCTCTAGGATTTTTTTTTTCTGTCATTGTATTTACACTGTCAGTAAAAACTTCAACCACAGAATGCTATGTTACTCTGTCGATCTTTCATCTACACTGGAAGGGTCTGAAAACACAATGGCCCACACAAACCCCCTTTGAGAACTAACTAAAGAACTCAAAACAAATCCAAATTTAAAAAGTAACTAATACATGATAAAGTTAAACAGGAGAGACTGAAGAGCATTTGCTTGTGAAATCTAAAACAATTTCGGCACTAAAGTCGGCAATTATAGTAATGGATTATAACAATTGAAGGGAATAAAATGTATTAATCCATATCAATTTCAGGCTAGGAAGATAGCTCAGCAGCTTGAGCTCCTGCCTAGCAAGCACAAGTTTGATCCTTGGTCCCACACGCACAGAAAAATAAAAAACAAAACAATGAATTTTAGGAAGTAAGAAACAAAAAATTGCATTGTTATAGAAATAAAAATAATGCTGAACAAACTACCAAGTTGATCTTTTACTTTGTGTTTTGATAGGGTAACGATTAAACTCAGGTCCTTACAAATATTAGGTAAATGCTCTCCCAATTGAATTATAATCATCAACAGTTTTAGTAGCTGGAGGCCAGGATGGGATCCAACTATTCAAACCCCGGTATACACACCCTCCTGTAGTTGCTTTGGGAAGGAATAGCTTACAGCAGAAATGATTATATGTCATTTCCCTGCCCAGGACAGAGAAGCCACTGAAATTCCTAATTCATTCTTTCTTGTTTTACTCATTTGAAAACAAGTCATTTGTTATTTCTAAAGGTTAGAGAAGCAGCCATATGAAGAGGAACTGAAGCATATGTCATCCCTGTGTAGCTGAGGACTCACAAATGCCACATTTCCCAGCCATCTTGAGAGCAAATCCTTCAGCTCCTTCAGATCATCAGGCAGCTCTTTGTGTATGTCCAGATGACACATTTATTGGCATACCATTAAGCACTGAATCAGAGCAGCCTTGTAAAGCATCTAAATTCCTGACCCCCAGAAGCTGTGAAGTAGGAGAGGTCTATTATTTTTATATGCTACATGTAGAGATAATCCTTCCCATAGCAATAAAATAATTTATTCATCCCATGGATTCCAGCACTACAGATACAGCAACGTATCACTCACAGATTGTATGTTCATGTTAAAGAGAAAGGAGAAAGTATCAATTTTATAAGAGACAAAGGAGAAGAGAAAGGAAGAGAAAAAAAGGATGGGAAATGGAGAGAACAAGTTTCTCAAATTTTATACAAGGCTGAAATGATACTAAAAATTAAAAAGTTAAATGAAAGAAATCTGTGTATGCACATTATCTTAGCATATACCCCAAAGTGGGTATCTCATAAATGATTAATTTATAGTTGAGAAAACAAAGTGGGTTCTAATCTGTAAAAATAGGGTTTCATGGAGTGTTAAAAAAATCAACCATAGAACATGAAACAAAATGTTTATTGGAAAAAGATATTGTTTGCCTAATAAATATAAAATTTCATAATACATGATTATTATTATTATTATAAAAACAAGTAAAATATCCAAGCATGAATTTCAGAAAAGTGAGCTACAGACATAAGCACATCAGCTTTAGAGACCAAAAACCTGAAGTGAAATGATAATACTTCCATTCTCACTGGCCACTTGGGAGCATATTTATTCTTTCTCTGATACCAAAGTGGAGACAGTCATGGCAATTTCTTCTTAGTCTTACTAGAAGAATGAAATGAATTGACGCTATATAAGGAAAACTACTTCTTATACATTATTACCAAGGTAGAGCTTTGTAATTGCTTTCTAAGTAAACAATAGTTTTAGATCAAATGTAGGCAAATGAGAGTAAAATTCTTGAACCTCAAGAAAGCACAAAAGTTTTCTGAGTTCCTGGCCAGGGATGCTTAGCATAATTCCAAGCAATGCCCCTCACTCCACTTTTATCATGTAAGAAAAAGGACTTAAGGAGGTTTAAGAGACCCTAACCCAACATCTCAACTCACCCCTAAGCAACTGACATTACAAATGCATGGAACACATATGCAATGACTTTATTCTTTTTCTTTTTTTTTCTTTAAAATTTATTTATTTATTTATTTATTCTTGTTTCAGAACATTTCTTTGTTTATTCACTCATTTTTATGGCCGGCTCAGCCCGCCCTGAGGGCGGGGCTGGCGCAGCATGTGGCGCCGGCGATCAAACCGCGGTCACTGAAGCCGCCCAAGCTTTCCCAAGCAGGCGCTTTAGACCACTGAGCCATCCTGCCGGGCCCTAACGTTTTTTTTTTGTTTGTTTGTTTGTTTGGTTTTTTTTTAAGAATTTTTAATTTTATTTATTTTTTTCTTGTTTCAGAACCTTTATTTGTTTACCCACTCATTTTTATGGCTGGCTCAGCCCGCCCTGAGGGCAGGGCTGGCACAGCATGTGGTGCCGGGGATCGAACTGCGGTCCCTGAAGCCGCCCAAGCTTTCCCAAGCAGGCACTTTAGACCACTGAGCCATCCCACCAGGCCCCGGGCCCTAACGTTTTTGAGGATTTTTTTTTTTTTTTTTCGTGTTTCAGAACATTTGTTTGTTTATTCACTCATTTTTATGGCCGGCTCAGCTCACCGCGAGGGCAGGGCTGGCGCAGCATGTGGTGCCGGGGATCGAACCGTGGTCCCTGAAGCCGCCCAAGCTTTCCCAAGCAGGCGCTTTACACCACTGAGCCACCCCGCCGGGCTAATGACTTTATTCTTGACTGATAGGTTTGCATTGGCTATAAATATAAAAACACACTGCCATAAATTCTACACAAACACTTAAAATCTATTCGGATGCTTCAAAATAATTCCATAATATTCCTAGCACCCATGCCCAGCATGTGAGTGGGACCACCTGGGGTTCCCCAGAAATACTCAACTCAGAACCTAGGTGTGTCATGTCAGTATAACTATTCATCAAACAGGCCCAGTATGGAAACCTGCAGCAGAATTCCCTGCAGAGAGGCTAGAGACAAGACTCACCCAGCTGATTCAGGAGCAGAACATCTTGCCAGAGTGGCACAGTGGGTCACTTTCAGGTCTGCATAAGGAAGAAGTGAAGCACAGCAGCCAGACCCAAACTACACTCACCTGCACGAGTTTGAACTTGATAGATCTGGACCTGGTGCTAAAGTAAGAACTCGACAAAAGCTCTACACCAAAGGTCAGGAAACAGTGCTATACAAATAGACAAAGATGGGGAGCAAAATGCATTCTCAGTCCCTGAGCCTACCCAGAACAAATGGAAACAATAGCGTAGAAGAAATTGGAAATCACACACCTGAAAGCATCTGAAGTAAAGAAACAACTGCAGAAGGTGTAGAGGAAATCAGATCAGAAATAATTTCTGAAGTAAAAAAAAGAAATGATAACTATAGTGAAAGAAGTACTAAGTGCTTCTAAAGAAGACACGATTTTAAAAAATACAGGAAAATAACAAAATGATGGAATCCTTTAATGAGCAATATAGGAAAGAAATAAAATGCATGAAGCAGACTCAAAGTGCTATACTGGAAATTAAAACTTAAACCACATGGCAAAAACATTTAAATGAAAATGAAATTAGACTTTCAGACCTTGAAGATACCATTGCAGCTAGTGAAAAGGTAAGAAAAGATCTCTTAAAAACAATTAAGATACAGGAAAAAATAATTCAACATCTGCAAGACGATGCAAAGACGAACAATGTAAGACGGACATTAATGAGAAAGGAGTCAATGCAAATAATAAGAAAGAATATAGGCAGAAGTAATAGCAGAATATTCCCCAAATTACGGGGAAACAATCTGACATTCTGGTAACCAAAGCACATAGAACTCCAAATAACATCAATCCGATTAAAAACACACCCAGATATATAACAATCAAAATCCCAGAAAATCAGCACAGGAACAGTATATTAAAAGCCACTAGAGAAAAGAAACATCACATTTAAGGGAAAACGCATCAGAATAACAGTGGGTTTCTCTTCAGAAACCATCAAGTCAAGAAGAGCATGGAGTGAAGTACTGTAAGTCTTGCAAGAAAACAAATTCCAACCCAGCCTCATGTACCCTGCAAGACTCTCTTTCAAATATAATGGAGAAATGAATAAAGAATAACTAAAGAATGATAAAGAATAACTAAAGAATTTCATGATGACAAAGACTTCTGGAATACTAAAAGATACTCTAGGGAGGGATCAAAATGACCACAACTCCATGAATGAGAACAGAAAGAACCCACCAAATAGAGCAAACAATTAAACACAGGAGAAAAAGAAGTATACAACAGCAGGCCTTCAATTATTCTCTTCTATACAGCAGCAAAATATTTCCAACAGCATATTCTACAAATGGACTTCTACACTCTATGGGTCATGACTTTGTTTGAGTCTACAGGATGGATGTCAAGGAAATAACAGTAGTTCAGTCCCACAAGTGACACTTCGTCACCAGTAAGTGTCATGGACCCAGTCCTTGTACAGGACATACTATAACTTTGTGTGATATCCTATCCCTAAACTGTTAGAAGTACTGGTGATATATTTGTAAGTCCAATCTTTATGTTATGTTTTATTCTTAGTAAATCTTTACTATAGAAATGAAAACATTTGTTTGCTTAGTTGATATTTTTTTAATATATTAACCTATTCAAATACTATGTGAGCACACTGACTTGATCACAGATTTGTATATATGATACACAACATTCTGTTCTCTTAGTTGAACTCACAATCTAATTTTAATTTTGAAATATTATTTTAAAGTATTTAATTTAATTTTTAATTAATATTTAACTAATTTTCTGAATACTGTTTAATTTTTACAATTAATACTGCTTTTTTACTTACAATCTACTTATAAGATATGGTATGATAATTTCTCCTAGTAATAGAAAATTTAAAAAGTATATTTCTATTTTCCATTGACTTTATATTACTTCTTCCTTGTCTTTTACACACACACACACACACACACACACACACACACTTATGGGAAAAATATGTATTTAATTTGACAAAAGATTGATACTGTTTTAGCCGAGCATGGTGGTGCATGCCTGTAATCCCAGCACTTGAGAGGCTGAGGCAGGAGGATCAGCGCAAGTTTGAGACCAGCCTGGGCTACAACAGTGAGCTCAAGGCCAGCCTGAACTGCATAACAAGACCCTGTCTCAAAAAAAAAAAAAAAAAAGATTGATACTGTTATGTAGAAATGACCCTTTAAATGTGTTCATCTAATATAGTTATATTTTACATAGTCCTGCATAACCACGATTTTGAGAACTCTTTATTCTTTATCCATATAGCAACTTCCCTTGCTTTCCGGATTATGTTCTTTGTAATTTTCTATATGCTACATTTGGAGATATTAGATTATTTCAAGTTTGTATAACTGGAAAATATTTTACTTTTACTTTTCAAAGATATGTTTGCTACGTGTAAAATTCAATGAGGACAGATTTTTTTTTTCTTTCAGCCCTTTGAATTGTCTAGTTTCTTGCCCACTTGCTCTTTTTTTTAAAATATGGAATAAGGTGCTATTTAATTTTGTTCCTTCACAGCTAATACTTTTTATGTATATGCTTTAATTATTTTTCTTCATAATTAGTTTTGGACAACTTTATTTTTGTGTATCTTGGTATGATTTTACTCAAATTTCTTGTGCAAAAGGTTCATTTTCCTTGGAAATGTGGTGCTATAATTTCTACTACACTTAGAAATTTTAAATCTTTAAATATTTATTGCCTACCCTTCTCTACTTTGAGAATTCTAATTATATGAATATAAGTTTCTTGATATTGGCACAGAGTGAACTATTATATGTATGACTGATCTGTAAATTCTTCATTTTTATTGTAGACATTTGTTAATGTTATATTCGAGTTTGTAAATAATGTTTGCAATCTATTATTAATTTCATGCTATGTATCCATTTCAGAAATATTTTTCTAAAATTCACTTTGTTGACACCTTGTATATTTCACTTCAATATTTGTCTACAATTTTAATATGCTATATAATTACTGATTTTTAATAAAGTTAATTAAAAATGAATTTTAAAACAACAAAAAAATCCCAAAATATTTTAAAGATCATTACATCCATCTTTCAGGAATTAGAATGTGAATATTGGAGTTTTATTTACCAAATGAGCCACAGTGTCTAGAGGAACCCTTAGCAACATCTGGAGACTTTTAATCACCACCACCTCAGATACACTAAAAGCCAGGGGCGACAATGAGCACTGTACAGTGTACAGCACGACTTCTTGTAACACAGAGTAATCCAACTCCAAATTTCCGTGGTGCGGAGATTGAGTCACCTCCATGGAAACAACTGTAAATGTAGTTCACACTAAGCTGCAGTAGTGCAAACACACTACATTAACAAGTTTCCCTATATTTTTAAAATTTTCTATCTTTATTTTTAATTTCCTAAGTAGTTCTTGGTCATATGGTATTTGCTTACATGGTTATTTTTTATACTTATCTATTTCACTTTCCTTCTTTCTTTCTAGGAAAAAAAAAATTGTTTGACCAAATTTTTCAGTAACTACAGTCTCCCAATAGCACATTTTTTAATTTTATTTTTATTTTTTTTCTTGTTTCAGAACTTCTGTTCATTTATTTTTATGGCCGGCTCAGCCTGCCCTGAGGGCAGGGCTGGTGCAGTGTGTGGTGCCGGGGATCGAACCGCGGTCCCTGCAGCTAACTAAGTGGTCCCTGCAGCCGCCTAAGCTTTCCTAAGCAGGCGCTTTAGACCACTGAGCCATCCTGCTGGGCCCCCCAGTAGCACTTTTTTAAGCAATAATCTTTGGAGAAAAGGAGTTCTCCTCACTGCACATCACTTTCCTCCTTTCCCAATAAGGAAAATCTGACAGGATCAGTGGTCTCTAAGCGGATCTGTGGAAGTCACAGTTCACACTTTCAGAGTGTGGAGGGAAGAGAGGCTCAGCCTTGGGCAGTGGATTCTCCACTCAGTTTCCACTGTGGGGCGCTCTTCTCCGAGGATGCATCTTTCCCATTGGTTTCCATGTAGACAATGTGCCCTCCTGCTAACCATAACAAAACTCAAAGCTGCTGTGTCACATATCGTCAAATTCACTTCAAGATTTAAAAGATTATGAAGTTATAGAGGAATTTTTATAACTACTTTTTTTCAGTTGTTTCAATTTCATAAACCTTTGGAAGTTCTCTACTTTGTTTTTGTTTTTGTTTTAGAATTTTAAAATTTTATTTATTTATTTTTTTCTTGTTTCAGAACCTTTGTTTGTTTATTCACTCACTTTTATGGCTGGGTCAGCCTGCCCCGAGGGCAGGGCTGGCGCAGCATGTGGTGCTGGGGATCGAACCGAGGTCCCTGAAGCAGCCCAAGCTTTCCCAAGCAGGCGCTTTAGACCACTGAGCCACCCCACCAGGCCCCAATTTCTCTACTTTGAAATCCATCCTACACCTACTGATATACTAAGGTTTTCACTGATTTTTTTCTTTGCATTTGAAGAGTATAGGAGGGTCTGAGTGTATAAGTTATTGGCAGAATATGATAGGACATGTATTTATGCTTGAGATCCTAGGTTTAATCCTAAACACACACACACACACACACACACACACACGCACACAGTCACACGTACAGCCACACACAAATACACAGCATAGCTAGAAATGTATCCACAAATGAATGTGATTAAAAATGGGCAACATTTATAGAACCAATACACCTCACAGAAGCATCTGAAGGAGGTCAGGGCATCAAGAGAATTTTATGACTCTCAAATTTAGCCTTCTATTGCAATGTATAATACGGTCTTGCACTTGCTAGATGTCTTAATTTTTCAAGAATAACTGAAAATTCATATTTTTATTTACATTTCAAAATTAACATTATTAATACACGTTAGGTATACATAATGGTCACATTGATCATAGGGAGTTTGTACCTGTACATAATATAACTTGATTCTTGTTTTCCCCAATCCTCTCCTCCTTTCAATTCATTATTTAAAAAATCTTTGTTTCCATATTTTTCCTTCTATTTTTCATTTTTCCTTCCTTCTTTTCTCTTTCTCTCCTCCTCACTCTGCTTTCCATTTGAATATCTTCTTCCAATTTCATAATATGCATTGTTCACTTAAAAAACTATTGTGAGCTTACTAACAAATATTTAAAAATTCTTTAACAGACAAACCAAAATTGCCATTTTTCTCTAAGATTTCCAGTTTGAAAGGTATGAATTAGGTATGAACTCTCACCAATTTTTAGAATGTTAGATTGTGCTCTGCCATAGTACATTCTGATACAAATAAGGCTGATTTAAGGATTACATTAAAGCAAGGTCCTGTTGATGTACAAGAGAAAGAAAGTATTTTAAGTTTTTCAAAGTGCAAACAAAACCCAAGGGAATGTTGAAATGTCTGTTTTCCTTCTTTTCCTTCCTTCTGACCTTGGTACATTTCATTTCTTGCATTTGAGGCCAAGTGTGAGTGCTATGAACAGCTGCAATGATACAACCTAATTTTACCTGTCCTTGTTGCTCTGAACTGAAATGCTTCTCTAGCAAAGATTCCCCACGCCCCAGTGACCACAAAATGTGTTTCAGAATTTAGGGCAAAATCTCTAGTCTATGAAAAGTAAATTGTGTATTAATTTTTATTCCTGTGTGTGGCTTTTTAATTCTAAAGTGTAGCACACAGTAAAAAGTAATTCTATTCACAGCAAAGAATTGAGTTAAATTGCTTAGGGTGGATCCTAAATTCTTTCTATAGCAGAATAAAAGTTTTAAGTTTTTAGCTGCATATAAGACAGTCCCAAAGGAATAATAAGTTAATCAATATATCCAGTAATTGTATCTTAAAAAATAGAAAAATAATCCATAATGACTCCCCTTCTCAGCTTATTGTGGAAAAATGTTGGCTGATGTTGGTAGTCATTTTTTGGCAGTGGTAGCCTTTGTATCACGAAATACATTAATGTTGTCTTCCAAGGCCTTCAGTAATTGTACTGAGTGTATGCTTACCTTAAAAAAGTGCTTATTTACAAAATGACCAGTAGCTAAATAATTTAGTACACATGAACATTTTTCAATAGATGTCCAAAAGCCAAAGGACAATATCAGATATAACTTGCATTTTACATAATTGTTAAAATGTACTGTAAATGCTCATTTTTCAAACACTTGTCCTTTACAAGTTATTAAATATAATCAGCTCCTAGTTAAACTTGTTGTACTATTATATTTGCATTGTAGTCTTCAATTGCTTTTGTAGATTAATGGATGCTACTAGAGACTTTACTGATAAGTGAATTAAATCAGAACAACATGTGCAAACATTGTATTGTCTCACTAATGTGAGAACCTGAAAAAGCAAATAAAATTTGAAAGGCACAATTCATACTGTGAAAGGGCAAGAATTTATTCAATTAGAAGAATAATCTTGGATTAGACAAAGAAGAGAAAAAGATAGATTTGGGGCTAGGAAGATAGCTCAGTAGAATAGGTGCCTGCCTGGCAAGTGCAAGGTCCTAAGTTCAATCACCAGTACCACAAAAAAATTATATTTATGTATATATACAGGATAATTTGGGTAATTATACTGCCAATTTCTGTTGGTCTTTTGAAAGGAGCAGTTAATGCTTAATTTTTTTCTTTTTATTCTTATTATTTTTCTTTCTTTTTAATTTCTTGTAACTTTTTTTCTTGTTGTTTAGTTTTGCTTCATTTTAATTTTTTTAAATTATATTTATTTATTGTTTCAGAACCTTTGTTTGTTTATTCACTCATTTTTATGGCCGGCTCAGCCTGCCCCGAGGGCAGGGTTGGTGCAGCATGTGGTGCCGGGGATTGAACCGTGGTCCCTGAAGCCACCCAAGCTTTCCCAAACAGGCGCTTTAGGCCACTGAGCCATCCCGCCGGGCCCCAGTTTTGCTTCATTTTTAAACCAATTTTGCACATTTATATCTGCTATCCTAAAGAATTAAGTTGAAAATAACATCACATAATATAACAACCATTGCTCAATTCATACTACTTTATTTAGTGAAGCTTTGTATCATTTCTAATGCTATTAGTAATAGTAATTACTATTTTGTATCTTTAAAAAATTCAAAAAGAGAAGAAAATAAGACTGCCTTGCTCAGTAACTGCTTCAATTACCATGTAGTCAATGGAAAATAAAATAACATACTGACATTTATGCTCATCTCACCTTTTTGTCTCCAAGCCACTATAAAACTTGGCAGATATTATTGACGCCAAATCAGGATGTAATAATCACAACCAGAACCACATTTTAGCCTCAGTTGGTTTCTGCCTATGCTACTTGCACATTTATGAATTATAAGTTGTATTATCATTTACAATTTCTGCTACATGTTATAGAAAACCATTAATGTTGAGATCTTTGTTCAGGTAACTTCAAAATTGTATGTGTTTATATAAAAGATAGAGAGAGAGGTGGGAAGCTTAGAGAACTAGAAGATATTTTATAT
Organism: Myocastor coypus; assembly: GCA_004027025.1. Classification (NCBI taxonomy): domain Eukaryota; kingdom Metazoa; phylum Chordata; class Mammalia; order Rodentia; family Myocastoridae; genus Myocastor; species Myocastor coypus. Next base: position 19,568 of record PVJA010022464.1, read on the forward strand.
CATTTACGTGGCATCATGTACATTTTGTACCTCTGAGGGCTATGATTTTGTGAGACAATTGACCCATGTAACTAGCCCTGCCTAATCCAGACCTTTCCTCTCTAACTTGTGTGGTTGGATATTTGGTCTAATTTATGAGAAAAGCATGGGGCCCAGCGGGATGGCTCAGTGGTCTAAAGCGCCTGCTTGGGAAAGCTTGGGCGGCTTCAGGGACCGAGGTTCAATCCCCGGCACCACATGCTGCGCCAGCCCTGCCGTCAGGGCGCGGGCTGAGCCAGCCATAAAAATGAGTGAATAAGCAAATA
>PVJA010022464.1:19972-34444 GCA_004027025.1 Myocastor coypus
AAAAAAAAAAAAAAAAAAAAAAAAAAAAAAAAAAAAAAAAAAAAAAAAAAAAAAAAAAAAAAAAAAAAAAGAAAAGCAACTAAGACATGGTAATTTTAGCTCATTACAGCTAACACAGTGTTTCATTCTAGTGAAATTAGAAGTGGAAATAGGAGACAGCATAAAATTTAAAATATCTCACAATATTTATAAATTTTTGCAAATGCCTGTAAGTGTTGAGAAAATAGATTTCTGTTTTGAAAGCTCAGAATATACAAAGAATTTTTAAAAAATCGGGCCTCCAAAATTCAAAGACCCAATACAAAACTGGGCCCCTGAGATGAATACACACTTCACAATGAAGAGATACAAATGGAAAATATGAAAAATATTCAACATCATTAGTCATTCCAGAGATGTACATTAAGTGAACAATGAGATACCATGTCATGCCATAGAGAACAGCTAACATCAAGAAGTCAGCCAATAACAAATGCTGAAGAGGCCATGGTGAAAAGGAACCCTTCTCTACTGTTGGTGGGAATGCAAGTTGATACAACCATTATGGAAGTCAGCATGCAGATTCCTCAAAAAGCTAGGTTTGGAGAAACCTCAAGCCACTATTCCTCAAGCCACTATTCTCTCAAGCCACTATTCCTCTTCTAGGTAATTTTTCTAAAAGACCTGATACCATCATACCACAGTGATGTGTGTGCATCCATCTATATAGCAGCACAATCTGTCATAGCCAAATCTTGGAAACAACCCCAAATGACCATCATATGAGGAATGGATAAAAAATATAAATGGTATGTTTACACAACAGAATATTACTCAGCTATAAAAAAGATAAAATTTGAGGTTTTTGTAGATAAATGGAGGCAACTAAAGACTACTGGCAAACAAATTAAATCAGAACCACATGAGCAAACATTGTATTGCTTCTTTAGTGTGGGAACCTGAAAAAGTAAGTAATATTTGAAAGATACAATTCATACTGTGAAAAGGAAAGTTCTTCAATTAGAAGAAAAAACTTGGGTGAGAAGAAAGGAAAAGAGAAAGAAGAGAAAAAGATCTATTTGGGGCTAGGGAGATAGCTCAGTAGAATAAGTGATTGCATGGCAAGGTCCGGAGTTTAATCACTGGTATCACACACAAAAAAGATATACTTATGTACATTGCAAGATAATTTGGATAATTATACTGCCAATTTCTGCTGGTCTTTTAAACGGAACAGATAATGCTTATTTTTTAATTATTTTTCTTTCTTGTTAATTTCTTGTAACTTTTGTTGTTTAATTTTGCTTTGTTTTTAAAATAATTTTGAATATTTATATCTGGAAACCTAAAGAATTTGAAGATGACATCATACAATGGAATAACCATTGCTGAATTCATATTAATTTGTTTAATGAAATTTTGTATCATTTCTAGTGTTTTTTTATTACCACCTTGTATTCATTAAACATTCAAAAAGACAAGAAGACTGCTTAGCTCCATAACTGCTTAATGACTCTAAATGCTTTCTTGATCTGTAACCACAAGAACATAACTGAACATGCAGGGTGGTTGATTATAACAAGCTCCACAGTCATTTATTTAGCCTTGTAATTGGTTATTTCACCCTACTGGGCTACCTGGCTTAGTTTGGAGTTATCCCAACCAGAACCATTGTGTGAAGTAAAGCTGCTCACTGCCTCCTGACTTTGTTAGTTGTAATTCCTTTCCTGGAGTCAGTTTAGCTGCAACAGTTTCATTGTCCATCCCCTCCTACTGTCCCAGCCCAGTGAAAGTCACATCCTTACATGCTAAATGGCCACACTGTCCTCCCTTGTTTCTAATGCAATCATGCCATATGTACAGAAGGCACCCCAAATAATCTTGGTTCCTGTGGGATTTACATTACATTGTTTCAACTTATCAGATTTATAGCTATTGTCACATTTCCTCCATTTTTCTCCTTTTCCCACCCTTTCCTTCCATCCTCTCTTTCCATGGTACTGAGGGTGAACTCCACGGTGCCATGCCTGTTAAGCGAGGACTATTATTGGAGATAAGCCTCCAGCAACACCACGACATTTTCTACCCTTTTCTGCATCTGTCCCAAGTTCTTATACCGCCCTTAGACAAAGCACTTACCAAACTGTGATCACAGACTGAGGGCCACAGGTAAGACTAGGGGTAAGTTGGGGAACGGGAATCCAGAAGTACTGCACAGATGAGGTGACTGCTGAAGACCTGCATCTCCAAGGGTGAGTCTTTGCCTGGCTACAGGTACTAAATGATGATGAATGAATAAATGAATGAATGAATGGACATCTACTTAGCAGAGCATGAGGAGGGCAAGACTAGAATCTCAGTCAATAGTGGAAATGGTTTAGAGGCTCTGCTGCTTATAGTCACATAGTGTTCACAATAGCTTTTGTCCTGGGCACTCAAGAAGCCTGGCCAGTTCTCCGCTTCTGGATAACAGTTCTTGTCCTGTACAGTGAAATCTTCACTACTGATTACACACCCCTTAGCAGTTTGGTGAAGGAGGTTGGTGTGTAACCCAAGGCAGAGGGGGAAGCAGGTGTGCATGATGAGAGCCCACAGGAGGGTACTCAGTAGGTCTCACAGGAGGACAAGGTGGGAAGTCCTCAATCAGATCCACTGGACATGAGGCCAGAATGAGGACGTTCACTGAGTCAGTTAGGGGCCATGGCAGGTGCTGCGTGGAGGGAACCGGACCCAGATGCCATGCAGGGAAGGAAGTAGAAATACTGAGGGAGAGCGGGAGCGGCTGAGGCTGTCACTGTAGATGTCCCAGCTAGGGAAGGATTCTCAGAGGGCATGACATTTGAGGTCAGTCCTCATCTTAATCTGTTTCCAGCCACTCAAAATTTACTATGTCAGCATCTGACTGTGCACATATGCTGCACACTCATTATCTGGACCTGTCCTCCTGCCCCATTGTACCTCCCCTCTCAGGAAGAAATCTCTTTGCAGGAATGTTCAACTCTCAAAAACAAGTCAACCAGTTTAGATTTGTATTTGATTGCTATGTGAAGTCTTTAAGGATGAGAACGTTCTTGCCAAAGCACTGGTGAGAAGAGACCCTGGGCTTTGGTGCAACATTCCTGACCTGTGGTAAGGACTTAGTGCCTCAGAACTTTCCCTCAGTTATCATTTGGTATCTCTCAGGATCTCACCTATGAAGCACAAGGTTCAGTGACAAACATGCTTTTGTCTCTTTATTCTTGCCATGGGTTGCACTGGAAGTGATGGATTGGAATTAACTTGATGTAATTCTAATAATCTATCCATGGAATTATAAGCATAAACGTCCTGGACTGAGGCAAGGACCAGAAAGGGCTCCCTATAAAGGGAATTCATAAAGTGACTGAATTTTGTTTCTTTTCTAACTGAAATCTTATTATTTGAACAAATTCAACAAATGCTCTGGCCAGGTCTCTTAACTGGACCTCATTTCGTTGTATCAGTCTACTTACAAACACATCTAACAGCACCTACTAAATCAATGTGGTTCACAATATATTGTATATTACAGATATTGTATATATCTTGAACTACCCAGACTTCAAAGAACCTTTCCAAATATGTGGACTAAATGGCATGTTCCCCGCACAGAGTAGAAGCTGAAGTTCAGGGGAGTTGTCTGATCGGCTCAGTCGCACAGAGCGAGAACAGAACAAGACCAGGTTACCTGGGGCGTCTGGTGGCTCCATATCTGATATCTTTCTCTTGGGTACTAAGAGTACTTGCCCCTCTCACGGTGCCAAACCACACAGAGCAGCTCAGAGGAGTTCCAGTGGAGCTCATTTTTTTTTTTTTCATATTTGTTTTTAAATCCAAAACGAAGTAGACTTTGCTGCTACTTTATGCCCCTGGTATTGCGAAGCAGGATGCACAAAACACACCTTACAAACTGGTTTTGGAAAGGCAGTGTTATTAGAATTGTACAGTTTTATGGACCATCTTTAGCTGCTTTCATGGTTCTATAGCTGAGGTAAAATGGGCATCTGATAGCTTGGGAAACTCAATGTATCTATTGTTATGGAATTATGGAAAAAATTGGCCAATTTCTTTCCAAACTTCTAAAAGCTTCAACTTTTAAGACCTTTAAACCATTCTTATTTACTTCTGCCTCACTTACACTTCCGTCTGTTCAATGGGCTTGGTTCTGCCACCTTGCAGACCAGAGCCAGGCGCTGAAGGACCGAGGTGCTGTGACTGCACTGGCTCCACGGTTCCACCCTGTTGCCTTGTCAGGTCTTCGCACCATCTTTGTTACCACTTCCAATGAGCCTGGAACTTAGATGACCTGTTGCACACCACCTTGTTACCACTCAGCAATGGCTGGGCAACTTGTTCACATTCTGTGACTTCCTCTCCAGTGATAGACTCAGGATTGCTGGGTGACATCCTGAGTACAGATTCTCCATGGTTCTGCAATGCCAGCTTCCCCTGACTTGCTTCTGTGTTCTCTAAGTGTATCTGGTTGCCAGCTTTAGGGTTATTTGTAGCCATCATCACTCCTTGGGATTGTCAATGATAATGTCAGAATGTGTAAAGAAAAGTGGCTTTTAAAAAAATTAAATTGAGAACTATTATGTTTTAAAATTTATCATTCAAGTCTACTTACACCTTCCTTATTTAAATTAGGTTGAATTTAGACCCAAAGAAACCCCAGATACTGCAGTTGGTAGAAGTCTCTTTAATACCCACCCCCATTTTCTGCTGTGTCATCTATGCTTTTTAAAAATTTGTTAATGCAGAGCTGAGGATTTAGGTCAAGTGTAGAATGGCTGCCTTGCATGCACAGGCCCTGGACTCCATCCTAGCATTGTGAAAACAAAGCACAAATGCACAGAAATGAATGTTGAGTAGGTATATATGACACAATGACAGAAGCCTAAGAGAGGTGTGTGGTTCTGAATGCCCACACTAGAAAAACAGGGGGGGATGGGGGATGACCAAATAGTTCAGTGGATTAAGACTGCTGCAAGCAGGCACAGGGGCTGGGGTTTGATCCACAGACCTGCTGTGCTGGCCCTGCCCCCGGGGCACACAGAGGTGGCAATTGAGACTGGGCTGGTGGTGCATGACTGTAATCCCAGCTCTGAGAGACTGTAAACACGTGGATAATGATGAGTCCAATCTAATGGTGAGACTCTGAACACCCTGTCCCTGTAGACCCTTCCCTAAAATACAAAAAGAAAAAGAAAGAAACAAACAAAACAAAACAAAACAAAATAAAAGAATCTAAAAAGAACAGCAGGGAATCCAAATAATGAACCTTAAGGGTCTACAAAAACAAGTACAATTCATACCTAGTATGAGGAAGGAAATAATAAAAATGAGAAAATTAATGAAACAGATTAAAGCAAATACAAACAGCTCATTAATCAAACAGCTGGTTCTTGAAAAGAACAGACATACCCCAAGCCAATTTTTAAAAAAATGCAATTAGAAAAAAAAAAAAAAGGCAAACCTATAAAGGACTCTGCTGAAATCCAGATTATCAGTTAATTACTTTATGAACTTGAACTCCAATATAATGAGAATTCACAAGAAATAGCTAGAGTCCTAAATACACAAGTGTAAGGTCCTGAGTTCAATACCCAGTCCAAGTCCCTACCATGGCTGAACTAAGAAGACATAAAAGTTCTGAATAGTTCATTTCTAGGAAGTGAGACTGAAGATATAAGAAAAAACCAAAGCAAAACTAAGAGAAGCCTGGTTCCAATGGGATTACTCCTGAATTTTATATGCTTCAAACTCTAGTATAATGAAAAGGGAAGCAGCACTCCAAAAGTGATTCATGGACACTAGCAGCATCCTGGTTCCAAAACCAGAAAAAGACCCAAACACAAAAGAGAGCTATGGACCAATCATTTAAAGAACACAGACATAAAAATCCTCAACAAGATACTGGAAAACAGAGCCTGGGATACAACTCAGTAGCACAGTGCCTGCCTGCAAGTGCAAGGTCTTTCTTTAGGTTAGTTCCAGTTAACTACCCACCCCCCCCCCAAAAAAAAAAAAAAAAAAAAAAAAAACTATGCTGGCAAGTAGAATACAACAAATCAACATCAAAAAATACATTATGATCAAGAACAGTTCATTCCAGGAATATGGAGATGGTTCAATAAATGCATATCACTTAAGCATCATGTAGTACATAAACAGAAGGTCAAAAAAATCACATAATCAATTCAAATGATGCAGGAAAGCCTTGAAAAATCCCACATCCATTCATACTTTTAAAATACTGAGCAAAATAGATACTTTATCTCTCTCTCTCTGATAAAAGCCATTTTATGGCAAACCAATGGCCAATAACATTAAATGGAATGAAGCTGAAAGCTTTTCCTCTAAAATCATGATTAAGACAAGGAGGTTCACTGCCATCAGTACTATAAGCAAGAGGGAACATAAAAGACATACATGTAAGAAAGTCATATCGTCATTTGATGATGACATGATCCTCTACTTAGAAGACCTCGACTCAAAATTCTACCCAAATACTCCTCAAATTAATAATCAAATTCAATAGTATAGCACAGACAAAGTCAAAGCAAAACAACCACTGAGTTTCTGTGCATCAAAAAAGAAACTAGAAGGCCAACAGGTCATGTGATCAGGCCCAATATGGCCGCTGGGAGGAATCCACTCGCACTGCCACCCTCACTAGTGGGGCAGCCACAGGCCCAGCACACCACAGGCTGGGCTAAGGTAGCACTGCCCAGTGGCCACGTGGTCCCTTTAGAGCAGTCCCAGAGTCTACACCAACGGCCCAGTGGGAGGAAGAAAACTTTCTTGCGAGAGCAAGCCAATCAGCAGACCCAAATGAATGCTTGGATTGGGAAAATGAATAGGAGGAAACAAGATGAGGGGCAGATGTACTGTTCCTGCATGGCTAAGGAGGATGACGTGGACATTGAGCATGAGAACAATCACTTCAAGGAGTGAGTGGTGCAGGCAGAAGTGGATATGGGCCACCACTCTCCTCGAAGGTGATTTCCGAAGCTTGGGCTTCGTCATTTGCAGTGGCAAGGGGAACCCAGACAGTGATGCTGACCTGGATGTGGATGAGGGTGACACTCTGTGGAGTACAGGAAGCTTCAATACACAGAGGCCGATGTCAGCCCCTGCACACTCGAGGAGCTGGAAGCCAAGAGAAGCACTCCGGCGCGCAGTCCTAAATGGTGGCCCTCCCAGCACCCGTATCACACCTGAGTTTTCCAAGTGGGCTAGTGACAAGATGCCATCCACCAGCAATGGCAGAAGCAGCAAGCAAGAGGCCACGCAAAAGACCTGCAAGAACAACGGCACTGAGAAAATCACCGAAGATTCCACCGTGACTCCCAGGATAGGGCAAGGAGGTGGGGCAGGGAGTAGGAAGGCAAGAGTGCTGAGATCCAGCTCCCAGACTGATCACCCACAGACATGCAGACACCAGGCTGAATCACATGTAATATAGACGGTGTATGTTTACAATGTTGTGTACAAGTGAAACAACACCTTCGTATTTCAGCCCCTTCAGTTGCATGATTTTCTTGTTTTGAGGACCCTCTGGAAGCAGAGCCTCTCAGGAATGGCTGGGGCCTCAGTCTATCCAGCCCATGGATTGCCTGCCTCCCTTTCCACGGTGTCCCTCCAATCTCCAATGTGCTCAGTGCTTAGTGATCTATATTTCTTATCCCAGGCATGGGGCCTGTGTCCCAAAGGACATTATCTTCTTAGTCTTAGGTTATGGGGCTTTTGTGAGGACTTGGGGAAGGAAAAGAACAGGCATCCAAGCTAAAGAAGAAGCCAAGGTCTGGGCTGGCTGAGGGTGCTCTTGGTTGCACAGATTTTGCTGAGAACCATTCCTGTGAGTAGAGCCCTGCTCACAGGAGGTTGTCTCCCTGCCCTTCTTGTGCACCCCAGGGTGTGATGCTGTGTCTGTATATTCTGTACAAAGGTACTTGTCCTTTTCCTTTGTAAACTATATTTGGCATGGATAACAGTGATGAAAACATAGTGGTGCTAACAAAAACAAAACAGACACACAGATCAGTGGAAGAGAACCAAGGATGAAGAAGCAATTCCAAGCACATTCAGCTACCTGATCTCAAAGAAAGGGGACAAAAATACATGTTCGAGAAAAGGAAGCCTCTTTGAAAACTGGCTATGCATACACAGGACTGCATCTAGATCCCTCCCTCTCACCATGTACTAAACTAAAATCAAAACGAATTAAAGATCGAAATATCAAAACTGAAACAATCTGAAGGAAGATAAAAATAGGTCAAATTCTTGAAGACAGATACAGGCAAGGACTTACTGGAAATAACTCAAATTACATGAGCTAAAACTAAGAATCAGCAAATGGGATTATGTAAAATTATGCAGCTTCTGCATAGCAAAGGAAATAACCAACAAAGCCCAGTGTCAATTTACAGAACGGGAAGGAAGTTCTGCGACTTATTTCCTGGATAGAAGGCTAATATGTAGAGTATGTATATAAAAGAATTCAAAATAGAGGCCAAAAGGGGGGGAGGGGGGAAGGCAACAGTGAATACACACTTAACAAAAATGGCCAATATATACATGAAAAATGACCAACATCTCTTGTCATTAGTGAATTATAACAAAACTAAGATTCTATCTTACTCATAAAATGAGTAGCATCAGAAAATCAGGTAACAATAAATGCTGCTAATGGCCAGGGATGGGGAGGGAACTTTCTTCATTGCTGGTTGGAATGCAAATTAGTGCAACTATTATGAAAAATCAGTATGGTGAATCCACACATCTTAATCTTACGAGAATATAGTAAAAATCAGACACAAAAGCTTAAGCATACAGTTTCTCATGAGAAAATAAAAAAATAAAAGATACAGAAAAAGGGAAGAAAAGTGAGGCAGAATAGTGAAAATAGGTGGCTGGCATGGGAGATAGAGGAAAGGGATACAATCAGAAAACGTGTTATATTCATGTTAATGTAGTCATTATGTATAGAATTTTTTAATACATAGCAGTTTTAACTGAAGATCCTAAGGCCCAGTCAATGTATTTTGAGTTTATTTTGCTGGGTGCTTGAGCTCCACGATCACGAAATCTTTTTCAAGTCTGAAAGCAGTACATCTCTCCCAAAATAAGACCTAAATGGAAAGTAAACACTACCTGGGTGTTACCATGATGCTAGCCAGTGTCACACAGATTATTCCTTACTATTTGCTCCTCTTGCTCAGTGTGTGGCTAGTCTCTAATGGCAAGTAAGGCAAGCAAAGGCTGATTTGGGCCTGGATCATTTATCTCTAGTTTTTAAGACTAAGTATTTTCTAGTTGGATCTTTCTTGAGGAAACAGTACTTATAGAAAACATTTATGTTCAGGTAGTATATGAAGAACGTACTACAGCTACAGCAAAATTTTCACTTTATGATGGGTATTGAAGAGGTGCTATCTAAATAGTTCTGTATATTTTGATAGGAGTTATAGGAGTAGTGTATAATATATTGGTAGAGCTATTACAGAAAACTGTCCAGATTTTCTTACACACTCTTGCTTCAAGTAAGACATTTAAACATCTGGGGTGAAAAAAGGTATTAACTGTAAACGTGTTTGGCGAATAACTGTTCCAAAGGTAGACAAATTAATCTGCCAATTTAGGAATTTTTTAAAAATTTCCTATAGGTATCTCCAGTTTCTTGCTGACCCTAAAATTATAACTGCCATATTATCCAATAATATGACATGGAATATGTACCCAAAAGATAAAATGCACACATTGAATAAAGACGACTGCAATCATTTGTTCATTACAATACTATTTATACTAGTTCAGGTATAGAATCAACATAACTGACAAAGGAAGACACACATATGCAAAGGAATATTTGCTCAAAAACCGAATTTGTCACTTTGAAGAATATGAATGAAACTACAGAAATTTAAATGTTATACAAAGAAGGAATAATTCACACTCACATGTGAAGTTAAAAGCTGATCGCATATAACTAGAAAGTGAAAAGGAGATAAATAAGGATAGATAACTAGTCAGACAGGATAAAAAGTGACAGAAAAAAGGATTCTGCTGCTTAGGCTGATGCAGGGGCTGGGGGCTCCATCCCAGGGCCTGTTGTGTCAGCCCTGTCCCTGGGGCATGCTGAGACTATAATTGAGACTGGACATGGTAGCGCAAGCCTATTATCTCAGCACTTGGGAGGCTGCAAACAAGAAGATCATACAGGTCCAATCTACATAGTGAGATCCTGTAGACCCTCTACTAAATACATTAAATAAAGAAGATTCTGTAAGTTTTAATATCAGCATATGTATCAGTCAAAATACAGAAACACCTACAACTCCACAAACTCAATGTATCTATGCAGTAGAAATATTCAAAACTATTCACAGAACTGAAAAAAAAAAAAAAAACAAACAAAACTATGTGGCATAATATCAAAAGGATAATGGGAAATTGGGAAATTGAAAGCCATAACATAGGCACAGAAGAAATAAAATTATTTCTTACAATAATTGACTTACAATTTTTTCATCCTCTTACATAAAACAATGTACTTATCCTATATTAATTTTTGTTTATGGCATATCATCATATACTTGGCATTATGTATATTTTATTATATAATATAAATGTGAAAACTGCTTCTTGACTTATGCCTCACCAACTTTTGTCTGGTAGTAAATACATTATCTTTTATCAAGAGAAACAATAAGTACAAATTACATAAAATTATTTATTACAGGAACATAATGGAACACACCAACCATATTTATCTTAATGCAGTTACCACAGAACTATATTTTCAAAATTATGGAACACAATTCAGTATCAAAAACTTCCTAAAATATCTGCAAAGGTAAAATATACAATGTCTTACAAATGTTGGGCAAGTAAGGTGTATTAGACATTACATGAGTAACAGAAAAACTTCAAAGAATCAGATTTACTGTAAGGAGATTATTTAACCAGAAGTAGTATCTTGGAAATAAGTTACTCTAGGCAAAATAGAAGCTGTTTAGGAATGTGAAAATTCTTACCTGCCACATTTTCCTATTTGTATGACTTATTCCTAGTAACAATTTTCACATTATGTTAGAGCTATTAACAAGCTATTGTACACGTTTACATGACTTTTATCCAACATAAAAATTTTCATATTATGAAGTGCATACTGTCAGTCTCCCCAGTCAATTCATGTTTTAATAAAACTTGTATCCTGTCATGTTGAATGAAGACTGAATGTCCATGAAAGATTTTCTCGTGTTCTTTGATTCGGTAGGGTATTTCTGTAGTATAAATTCTCTTACGTCAATTACAAATGAAAAATTGTTACAGGCTTTTTTAGATATACCTTTACAGGATTTTTAGGGAACACTAATTTGATGATGTTGTCTAAGATTGGAAGAATGTGTTTTTTGGTGTCGAGAAAGATGTGAAATTTGATTAAAAGTTTTATCACATTCTGTGCATTTATAGGGCTTTTCTCCGGTATGAATTCTCTGGTGTTTGGTAAGGGTTGAGCTTTGATTAAAGGCTTTACCACATTCTTTACACTTGTATGGTTTCTCTCCAGTATGAATTCTTTGGTGTCCAATAACAGTTGAACAGTACTTGAAGGCTTTGCCACATTCTTTACATTTGTATGGTTTCTCTCCAGTATGTATTCTCTCATGGTTACTCAGATTTGATCTTCGATCAAATGCTTTGCCACACTGTTTACATTTGTAGGGCTTCTCTCCTGTATGAATTCTCTGGTGTTGAGTAAGTGTTGAACTTTGACTAAAGGATTTCCCACATTTTTCACATTTGTAGGGTTTCTCTCCAGTATGAATTATTTGGTGTCGAGTGATGGTTGTACAATATCTAAATGCTTTTCCACACTCTTCACATTTGTAAGGTTTCTCTCCTGTATGTGTTCTCTGGTGGCGAGTAAGATGTGAAGTTTGATTAAATGTTTTGTCACATTTTGTACATTTGTAGGGCTTCTCCTTGGTATGAATTCTCTGGTGTTGAATAAGTGTTGATCTCTGAATAAAGGCTTTGTCACATTCTTTACATTTGTATGGTTTCTCTCCAGTATGAATTCTTTGGTGTCGCATAACGGCTGTGCAGTATCTAAAGGCTTTGCCACATTCTTTACATTTGTAAGGTTTCTCTCCAGTATGTATCCTCTCATGCTGAGTAAGAGGTGAAATTTGGCTAAAGGTTTTGTCACATACTTTACATTTGTAGGATTTCTCTTTAGTGTGTACTCTCTGGTGTTGAGTAAGTACTGAATCCCCAACATAGGTCTTGCCAGAATCTGTACATTTATAGGACTTCTCTCCAATGTGAAGTGCCTGGTGCTCAGTAAATGCTGCAGCTTGAGGAAAGGTCTTGTCAGATTTTTTACAACTGTAGGATTTATCTTCAGTAAAAACTAACTGATGTTCAGCAGAGGTTAAGCAATATTTAACGGTTTTATCATTATCTTTAGATTTGTAGGACTTCTCTCCAATATGAATGCTCTGATGTTGATTAAAGGTAGAGTCCTCATCAAACACTTTGCCACAGTCTTTATAGCTACAAAGTTTGTCTTGAAAATGAGTACTATGATGGGTAGTAAGTTGTGAACACTGGTGAAATACTTTCTCATATGTATCACATTTATAAGTACTCTCTGAAAAATGTTTACTAGGATTTGAGTCAAAGTTTTCAATAATTTTATTGTAGTGATAAATTTTTGGCTCAATATGAGTATCCTGGCAATTATGCACAGCAGAGCTGTTCTTAAAGGCTTTCCTATTTTCACCACATATATCATGAGTTTTCCAAATATCTACACATGGACTTTGATTATGCATTAAAGGACAGATGAATACCTGCCCAGATTTGTTAAAACTGCATCTCTTGGCACAGGAAAAGGTAGGTTTAATAATCTTCTGTGGATTGCTAAAATGCAGTGGCATAAATTCAAATGTTCTCTGGGATGCTTTATTTTCTTGATCTCTGTTGGCAATGCAGGTTTTGTTATCTTCAGTTGTCATACATTCGTGATATCCATTATGAAAGGGATTTTCATCTTCACACTTTGCAATTTTCCAGTCTTCCCTTAAGTGCAAATTGCTAAAGGCATAATTTCCAGATCCTTGATGTATCACTTTTTGAAATGAATGTTTTATATTCTTCTCTGATAAAAATCCTTGGATATGATATGAAGACACAGCTGAAGAAACAAAAATAATAAATTAAATCACTCAGATAGACATGGTTTACAATCTTATACATTATATTAATCTGATGACTTCAGCAGGATAATACAATACAAAACAAAAGGTTTTCATTTCTTATACATACCTGAACTTAGGAAAACCCTCAGATGATTACCTAGAACTCTTAAAATTAGTTAGGATTTTACACCATTAAAGTTGAACGTAGTTGGGGCTGGGGAAATAGCTCAGTAAATACAAGCGCTGGCCTGGCCAGTGCAAGGGCCTGAGTTTAATCCCTGGCAAAAAAAAAAAAAAAAGTTGAACATAACAATATGAAGTCGCATACTTGAGGGAAGTAAATTTACTAGTAGAAGTCATTTTTGTTAACCACAACTCTTCTTCAATACACAACAGTTACAATTACCAACTATTTTCTTTTCCCTCAGGAAACACAGAGGAAGAGCAAAATATATATGTACATGGGGAATGTATAAAAATTGTCTTCTGTTTACTCTTATATGGAGAATAGGAAATAAAAGATTCATTTTACCTAAGTGTTTCTATTATCTGAAATCAAATCTAAATAATTAGTACAGCAACTAAGTGAGGAAAGTGCCACAGGTAGTCAATAAAAGTAGGAAAGATTTTGGAACCTTTTCCATTAGAAAGACACATTGTAATCCCAGGGAGAACTTATACAAAAACAGGTTTAAGAGAAACCAATGTGTTCAGCATACATGAATGAATAACCATAGACATTGAGATATGAATTTTTATTATTTTTGTAAAAATTCTAGCTTGTACTTTTGCATTGAAACTCCACATAGATACCATTCCTGTTATGCTGTTTTTGAATTATTTTACATAATGATAACTTTATTAGCATATCTAAACTGCAATGTATTAACTACATTTACCATAATGCAATAGAATATCTCTTGAACTTTTAGAGGTTTGTATTCTAAAATTTGTATTCCTCAAGTTACATCATCTCAAACCCTTCAAAATTATAGGACATATTACTCATTTTATTCTTTATGAAACTAAAATCGAGCTTTTAAGATCCAATATATAATTTTTTTTTTTAAATTGTTGTCTTTTTTTTAATTGAAGGTCCCTTACTGGTCCTGCTTCCATGAATGGCCTCGACCAGGGAAAAGGGGAACAGGGTTAACCAGCCGGCACAGGGAGGGGTCATCTCCACAACATTCCATTTATACACAGAACTAAATAGACAAGCACAGAGTCACTATTTCAGTTAGAAGTTGGCAGCATGGGAGCG
>PVJA010022465.1:0-34205 GCA_004027025.1 Myocastor coypus
GGTTTTCCTTTAAATGTGATCTGTTTCTTTTCTCTAGCAGCTTTTAGTATATTATTCTTCAGATGGATTTCTGGTATCTTGACTATTATATGTCTTGGAGTGCTTTTAGTTGGGTTGATGTTATTTGGAATTCTGTAGGCTTCGGTTACCTGAATGTCTGATTGTTTTCTCAAATTTGGGAAGTTTTTTGCTATTCTGCCCATATTCTTTTTTTATCATTTGTATTGACTCCTTCTTTCTCATTGATTCCCATTAATCTCACGTTGTTCATTTTCGCATTGTCTTGCAGATGATGAATTATTTTTTCCTGCATTCTGGTTGTTTTTAAAAGATCCTTTCTTACTATTTCACTGGCTGCAACTGTGTCTTCAAGATCCAAAACTCTATCTTCATTTTCGTTCATTCGGCTCTGCCAACTTGTGATCGAGATTTTATTTTCTTGTATATTTCTTTGAAACTGTTTCATGCGATCTATGTCTTTCCTATATTGCTCCGTCGGGGAGTCTATCATTTTTCTGTTCTCCTCTAATTTTTTATCGATGTCTTCTTTAATAGTATTGAAGTCTGTCATTATGGTTATCCTTTCTCTCTCTCTAATTCAGAGATTATTTCTGTTCTGTTCTCCTTTCTACTTTTCTGTAGTTATTTCCCTACTTGGGATACTATTGATTTAGACATGTCTTTGTCAAATTTAGATATTATTTCTGCTCTGATGTCCTCTATATATGTTTCTCCAGCCGTTTTTCCACTTCATGCATTTCTTTTTTTACTTCAGATGTTATCTCTGTTGCTCTATAAGTTTTTGCACTTGTGTGTCTGCCTTAGATGCTACCAATTCAGAAGTTTCATCTGTATGATTCCCATTTTCTTCCATGATAGTGTCTTCTGTATTTGGTTTGGGTGGGCACAGGTCCTGAGATTGCCTCCTACTCCTTGTTGTTATCAGTTTGTATGGAAGCGACCGCTGTACTTTGGTGGTGTTATGCTGTGTCTACGGGCTTTGGTCTGGAGACTCCAAGCTGGCTCCTCTACAGAGGTTCCTGACTTTGCGTTGGAGCTCAGCCTGCTAGCTGCTGTGAAGCCCCGCGGGCCTCGCCAGCAGCGGGTCGGGTCAGGGCTGGAACAGGAAGTTAGTCGCAGGAACACAGCGGCGGGGCAGAGGAACAGAGGCAGCTTACGCGCGGTGGGCGCGCGGGCTTCGCTAGCAGCGGGTCGGGTCCGGGCTGAAACAGGAAGTTAGTCTGATTTTGCTTTGCACACATTCACTTTTAATTATCTTTTGAGATTAACAAGTCAAGATCACATTTTACTGGTAATATTTACTTGATTTTTTTATATTTAGGGATAATGACAAAATAATATATCAAACACAAAAGAAAATGATACAGTTAAAATATTTTGCAACTACAAGGCATATGAGATTTCTGCTAAGGTAATATAGCAGTATGTTTTACCCTAAAATTTAAAAAATAAATATAAATAGTGCTTTTAAAGAATAATACATTCTATAACACAACTTCCCATCACCATAAGAAACACTTTAAATTCGGTAAACATTTAAACTTTGAAAAACAAACGTTATATAATGATGAACAGCTTAAGAGTGTTCAGTTAAGTCCCAAAAATTTCAGCATTGCTGAAAAATCTAAATCCCAAGTCTCCACCCAGATCCAAGGCAAACTCTCAACTGTGAGCCCCTGTACAATAGAAAAGTTAAACATATCCAACATTCAAAGGCACAAGATAAACATTACAATTCCAAAAGTTGCAAATGACAAGGGAATACAAAACACTGGGACCAATGCAAGTCCAAAATCCAGCAGGACAAACATTAAATCCCTTAGTTCCAACTGAAGCATCCAAAACAGCCTGCACTGAGTTGTGGGCTCCATGCAACTCTGTCCATAGATGCTCTTGGCTGTAGTTTCCATGGCTTCTCTCTTAGGCCAGCTTTGGTCCCTCTTTGCACGATCCATGTTCCTGGCTTTTCCAAAATTCTGGGGTTTCCACTGAACTGGCTTCTCACTTTTATTCACACACTGCCCTCTCAGGCGCATACTACCTGTACTCCCAGGTCTTCTTCCAAAATCGAGGTGGAAGCCTTCTTAACGTAACAACTCGTACATTCTGGATGTGCCTAACACCAATGCCACATCGATGATGCTAAGGTCTACTTCCAGCTGGAGCAGTAGCTAGGCTTCTTTCTCTCTTGGTTGCAGGGTGGAGAGCCTGGATTGATGAACACTCTGACATTGATTCCAAAAAACAAATTCTCCATGATGGCACCATTTTGGAAACTGGTTTGGCCGCTGCTTCCATTCTGGTACTTGGGTCCCTGTGTCCTCTCAAGGCAAAACCTCCCTCCTTTTCAATTTTGAGGCTGCAAAGGGTGGAGAAATGCCACCTCCTGTGATGCCCTCAGGCCATGCTTTTGATTCTTTGGTTCCTTCCCAGCAATGGAGATCCTTTTAGTTCTATCTTTGTAATCCACAGCTCTCCTGGTATTTTCTTCCTGGCCAAACTCACAATACCTCAAATCATCCTGCTTGGCTCTCTGCTCCGGATTTTCAACATAAATCTGGCTAAAAGCTGCCAATAACAACCAAGTCACAGCCCCAAAAGTTTGCTGCTTTGAAATATCTCTTGAATGATTAATCAGTCTGTCATGCTTAATCTCAGTCTTAGGCAAAGTTTCTGGGCATGAGCAAAATTCTGACAATCCATATATATTTTCTAAGAAGATAAATCTTATAAACTTTCATACAAATTTAAAACTATAAATATAATTGCATTTTAATAAATTAATAACCTGCTGATAAATATCCCCACACTATCAAGTCCATACAATTTTATTTGTTAAACTAAAATAGTCTTATAAGAAAAATGATTTGAAATTTTGAAGTGAAATAAAGATACCAAATTTTAAGTTCATTTAAAGGAATGAACAAAAATATCATTCAATTTTAAGAATGAAATAGTTTTCCAAAAATTATAATTTTTGAAAAGGTAGAATTTTATAATTCTTTTCAAAGAATTATTGTTTTGATATCTCCCTTTTTTTTCCTCCATCAGCAAAGTTAAAATCCTAGGTAAAGTTGTAAGGATAGAGTGAACAGTTTCTAAAATGCTAATTTTTGAAAACAGCCAGGAAATACGTCATTTCTTTGTTTTTTTATTTTGTTGTTTATTAGAATAGCTTTTTCAAATATCTCACAATGCTAAGTAAAATAGTGATGGATGATAAACAAATTTATCATTAATGAAAAATTGACTGTCTTTTATATTAGACACTTTCCACTACTACTAGTATACCATGAGGAATCTAAGCTTCCAGAGTCCGTTGTGACGTTAAAGGGAGGCTCCGGAAATGAATGACTTATATTTGGATACTTACATCTGTATATTTCTGCTTCAGTCTGACACACAAATATATTTAGTAATTTTATCTAAACATAATTGAAAACTCACTTTTGTTCCTTCTAACAACTGTAATGTCTCATCTATAGCAAATCGTATCTTACTTTACTGAAGTTTATTATTTTATTTTTTTCTTTTGTATGAATTTCTTACACTTTCATCACATTATCATACTTCGAATCAGTTTATTTAGGTTTACTTCAAGCAATATTTAATTAAAATATGTAAGAGTTAGCCTAAAACTATCATTTTATATAGATAAAATATGAGGTCTGTTATCTTTATATCACTTAGCTTCAAAGTAATATGATCATTGTATAGCTTTAAGCATCCACAGAGCCCTTACTTTGAATTCATATCCCATTATACTATTTCTTGGAGTTGCACAATTTTTTTTTTGTTTGTTTTTGAAGCTTTTTAGAAAATACAATTCTCTTCAAGATGAAGCTTGCATCTCAATTTCCTCTTTATCTGGAATATCTAGTTGAAATGTCAAAGAGACAGTGATTGAAAACATATAATGTGATTTGTTTTATATCAAGTGGCTGTTAATTCACACGTAACCATGTAGGTTTTTATCTTATTCTACTTTTCCTCCGTCTAAATTTTTCAAGTGCCTAATATTTTCTCAGAATTTGAAGTACAAGGCCACTGAATTTTGTCTCTCTGTTGTGTATGAAGTGGCAATAACTGCCTAAACTTACTGATTTTAATATGGAGTGGGGCATATCTGTACAGTACATGTTTTCCCACACATGTTTATTTCTCTGTGCATTGAAAGATAGATAACTAATAGGTACATTCACACATGTGTGTGTATGTATAAAAGAATCTCAATACAAAAAAGTAATTAAATGAAAGATTAAGCTTCAAGGAAATAGTTAATAGTTATTTTTGTTTAAATTTATTAGTAGACATTTCTATTAAATAAAGTTTACATTTTTTATGTGCGGTTATTAGAGATGCCTGTTGTAGTGGTTGATACAATGTGTCAACTTGGCTGAATGACTCAGCAGCCCAGTTCCCTGTTGGAGGGAGCTCTACTCTGGGGTACAACTGGTTGTTCCCTGGAGTGTGACCAGGGCCCGCCTAGGATATGATTGGATTTCTCCCTAGAACGGGATCAAGGGCCCGTCCTGGGGTATGATTGGTTCCACCCTAGAGCGCAATGAGTCCACGTCAGAATGACTGAGCACAAAAAGACTTTTTAAAGGGCTGAAGGAGGAGTCAATGCTTCGCTTCATCGGAGAAGCTTCGGTCTTCGCATTCAGACTGGACTTCATCGTCTGGCTTGCAGCACAGACTCTTTGGCCTCCAGCTTAGATCTCTCGCCTTCCGCCGCAGACTCTTCAGCCTCCATCTACAGACACTTCAGTCCTCCATTACGGACCCGTCAGCCGACAGAGACTTACACGGAGTGCTGCAGTGAAGTCCAGGCCTCGGTATTGAATTCTTCAGTCCGGAGCGTGCAGATGCCCTGTGCACGCTTCCTCATCTGACTCTGTGGCTATTGTAAGCCAATCTTACAATTTCTTATAGATTGTATATTTGGTGTTAATATCCATTCCTTATATTATATCTATTCTGTTCCTCTAGTAAAACCCTGACCAATACACCTGTTATATCTCAATTTCTTTCATCTTCCCCTTTCACTTCCCTTCTTTCTCCCTCCATCTTTCTTTTTCTCATTTTAATTAAGTGTACTGATATAATTTAGATATTTATAATGATCACATTAATTACAGGGAATTTGTTGCCGTACACAACATATCTTGATTCTACTTTATTTTCTCTTCCTATACCCTCCTTTCAATCTTTCTTCTTCTCTTTATTTACAAATGATTTGTTTCCACCAAATTCCTTCTTTTCTCATTTTTCTTTTCCCTTTTTTCCTTTCCCCAACCCTTCCTAGCTCCTTTCCTTATTTAAATTTTTTCTTCCTATTTCACAGTATCTATTTTAAATTTTCGTCCTTCTCAGTTTGAATTTCTCACACAAGATAAATAATATATTTACATGTCTTATTTATTTCATAAAAAAGTATAGTCTCAGGGTATAGCCATTTACATACAAAAGTTTCAAGCTCATTTTATTATAGCTGAGTGCTCACACACTAATCACACACCCTTAATCCATTGTATATAAAAAAAAATGTACTGCATTGGAATAAAAAAAGAAACCCTTTATGTACTATATGTACTATTCATTCTTTGGTTGATGCGCCTTTGGTTTGCTTCCAAGATTTGGCTACTAGGTTGCTGCTATAAACATGGATGCAAATACATCGCCAATTTATGATGCTTTTAATTCTTTTGGGTTGGGAGATAGCTGAGTCAAATGAATCTCTGGTCCTATGTCTTTGGGGAATCCCCACATCGGTTTCCCCAGTGGCTGCACAAGTCTGCTTTCGACAGTGCAGAACAGTCTCTTCTTCCCCACCACATCACCAGTATTTTTACTTTTTTTGGACAGCCTTTGTTTCTGGAGTATCATGGTATCTCACTGTTGTTTCAATTTGTGTTGTGGAATGAGCAAAAGAAGTTGTACTTTTATTTATAAATTACCAGCAGAGTGAAGACAACTCACATAATGGGAAAAATATTTTAATTGCTTTCCTTGGACTAAGGACTAATATCTAAAATATATATTAAAAAACAAAAACATCAGACTTCTGAAACTTATATACTCAATCCAAAAATGAGCATCTCAGATGAAGTACAAATAACAAACTAAAATATGGGGTATTATTTTTTTTTTCTTTTATGTATTTGGTATGGGGTCTCAGTATGCAGCTCAGATTCCTAGGGATCCTCTGAAGTTCTGGGAATACAGGTATGCACCAGGCGGCTAGTTCCGAGTGTCTGGGGGTGGAGCTGGCACCACAAGTGATGGCAGAGATGAATCCCTGTCCCTGAGCTTGCCTAAGAAGATGCTTAGTCTGCTGAGCTATCTCACTGGCCCAAAATATGCTTTGAAAATGTTCTTTTTTATTACATTTTTGCAGTGCACTATGTTTAGATTCCATAAGTGCAGTTAATATATGTGTCTAACGTATCTTAAATCTTTTCTTCTCTCATTTTCTTCCTTTCTTCCCCATGTACTTCTTTTTTACCCCAACTACTTTTTTGGCAAATTTCTGTGCCCTTATTTTGTTATTTATTTATTTATTTTTCTTGTTTCAGAACTTTTGTTTGTTTATTTATTTATTTTTATGGCCAGCTCAGCCTGCCCTGAGGGCAGGGCTGGTGCAGCATGCGGTGCCTGGGATCAAACCATGGTCCCTGCAGCCTCCTAAGCTTTCCCAAGCAGGCACTTTAGACCACTGAGCCATCCTGCCGGGCCCCATTGTTATATATTTTTTATCTTGCTTTTTTATTTACATTTTTTGTTTCTCATGTAAGAGAAATCATGTAATATTTAAGCTTATGCTTCTGATTTATTTCACTTAAAATACAGTGCCAAAGAATAGACATTTTCCAACAAATGATTCAAATTTATTATCCTTTATTACAGAGGAACACTCCATTGTTTATAAATATATTTTTTCTACTCATCTGTTAATGGACACATAAGCCACTTTCAAAATTTAGCTTCTAATGAATTGGGCTACTATAAAGAGGTTCATTCATGCATTGTTGTAATATGAGCAGAAGAGCAAAAAGAGGAGGAATCCACAACAGAAGCATAACATAGTGACAGAAGTAAGGCAGCATCTATCACTACTACCTCTCAATGTAAGTAGTATTACTTCCTCAATTAAAAAATAATTCCGAGGGCCCAGCGGGATGGTTCAGTGGTCTAAAGCCCCTGCTTGGGAAAGCTTGGGCGGCTTCAGGGACTGTGGTTCAATCCCTGGCACCACATGCTGCACCAACCCTGCCCTCAGGGCGGGCTGAGCCAGCCATAAAAATGAGTCAATAAACTAGCAAAGGTTCTGAAACAAGAAAAATAAAATAAAATAAAATAAAATAAAATAAAATAAAATAAAATATTCCTGAAAAAATAGTTCCGGCAGAACAATCCAAGAAACAAAATCCAAATATACAAGAAATACGCTTAAAGCAAAATGAAACTCATAGAGCAGACATGAGATTCATAAAAATATGAGGGTGTAGCTAAGCTACTTTAAATGAAATGGACTTCAAGACTAAACTGATAACAGGAAAAAGGAACCACTGCAGACTGGTTTAGGGAACTATCCAACAGGAAGAGAAAACAATTATTGTTATGTATGCTATGAACGAGGGCACACTCAACTTTATTAAACTGCTGGACATAGAATGCTGATTAAACATAAACACAATTACACTGGTGACCCCAATACCCCTCTCATATAAATAGACCAAACAATTAGGTTAAAAGAAACAGTAGCAAGCCATGCATGGTAGCGCATGCCTGTAATCCCAGCACTGGGGAGGCTGAGGAAGGAGGATCAGTGCGGGTTCGAGACCAGCCTGGGCTACAAAAGTGAGCTACAAAAGTGAGCTCAAGGCAATCCTGAACTGCATAGCAAGACCCTGTCTCAATAAATAAATAAATAAATAAATAAATAAGAAAACAGTAGCACGATGCAAGTTGAACAAAAATTTCCAACAAGTGGACTTCACAAACAACTGCCCAGCATTCCACTAAAGAAGATTCGAATAAACATCCATTTCAGTAGCACAAGAAAATTGTCGAAATTAGGCCATATAGTTACTAGCCAATAAGGCAAGCTTAAACATATATAAAAGAACTGAAATTTTACTGTGGATATTATCAGAATAAATATGAATTGTTCTTATGTTTTTTTTTTTTTGTATCAGGATTGACTTTACGATCTTGTGCTTGCAAGGCAAGCAGTTGTTCTATTGAGGAATCACACAAGCCCTGTTCATTATTTAAATAATAGGACTATATAATTTCCTTTCTCGTGGGACAAGCTTTTCAGAGATTTTAAAAAATTTTATGCTCACTGTTTATGAGTTTAAAATATTATGAGTCATCATGTAATTACAAACTCTTTATCCTAAAATTTATGAACCTTTTCTATTTTTCCACTGGAGAAAAAAAATAAAGATCAATTGCTATGTCTAATTTATGCATGCTACCTAATTATATCACTAATATATTGCACAATACAAATACTGTCTCTGACTCTATTTTCCAGGTATGAAAATAAGCACCATTAGGTAGCCAACCATCTACCGTTTAAATGAGCTAAGTTATATTTTGACTTATTTCCAGAAGTGACTTTGCAGACTCTTCAAGCTTTAACTTTGAAACGGCATATTAGAAGGGTCTAGTGCAGTAGTTCTCAACCTTTCTAATGCCGTGACCCCACAATACAGTTTCTCATGTTGCTGTGACCCCAAACCAAAAAATAATTTTGGTGGCTACTTCAAAACTTTAATTTTGCTATAGTTATGATTTGGAATGTAAATTCCTGACATGCATTATGTATTTGTTCGACCCCTGCCAGGGTCGCCCAACACAGGTTGAGAACCACTGGTCTAGTGGAAGACAGCTGATTTCATGGCCACCAAAAGGCAGAGAGGGAAGAAGAGAGCTGGGAAAGAAGATCCAGTCCAGCCTTCCAGCTCGTGCTCCAAGCAATTACCTCTCATTCCTACGTCCATCTGCTTATAGCGTGTCAGAAATAAAGTCCCCACCACTGGATCATGTTCCCAAAGTTCCACCTATGAGCACAAGAGGTCTTTGGGGACAGACTATCTAAAGCGTAACACAATAAATTTTTAAGCAAATATCTGTCTATTTATAACATATAATTTCTGTCATTCCTCTGGGAAAGAAGCAGTTTTCTGCATAAATGTTCATCAGTGGTCTTTGCAGAAATAATAGATTCGTCCTATAAACTATGGGTAGGGTGTACCTTTTTTATGTGTTTTGCTTCTTTTCTTAATTCCTTTTACTTTTTCTGTCTTTGTACTTTCTTTCTTTTTCTATTTTTCTTCCTCCTTTCAATCTTTGCAAATATGAACAACTAATTAAAAAACAACAATGCATTACAGCAAATACTGTGAAATTTATATCATTTTGTTTAATAAAATCCTGTATCATTTATAATATTTCTGTTTCAACACTATTTTGTACTCTCTCCAAAAAATAAAAAATGAAGAAAGAAAGAAAAGGATTATGATACATTTTTTCTGAAATCTATATAGTGCCTAATTATCTGATAAACTACATGTTGTATTATATATAACCTCCCTGAAACGATAAATATATATATATATATATATATATATATATATATAGATAGATAGATAGATAGATATGTATAGATAGATGCAGATATACAAAACATATTTGATATTTTTAGATGGATTATAATGAAACAAATTTTTTTTCTTTTGTTCTTTTGAGACAGGGTCTCATTATGCAGCTCAGGCTGGCCTTGAGCTCACTTCAGTAGCCCAGGCTGGTCTTGAACTCTCACAATACTCCTGCCTCAGCCTCCCAAGTGCTGGGATTGCAGGTGTGTGCTACCATACCTGGCTCTGAAACAAATTTATTATTAATTTTTATTTATTTATTTTTCTTGTTTCAGAACCTTTGTTTGTTTGTTTGTTTATTTTTATGGTCAGCTCAGCCTGCCCTGAGGGCAGGGCTGGCACAGCATGTGGTGCCAAGAATCGAACCGCAGTCCCTGCAGCCGCCCAAGCTTTCTTAGGCAGGCGCTTTAGACCACTGAGTCATCCTGCCAGACCCTTGAAACAAAAATTTTTGACTTGAAACATGCAGGAGATTCCTGTTCAAAGAGAATGATTTCCAGGATAACTGGGGAACAAATCCTTATATAGTAAATTCAGTGTAACTAATTTTACAACCTACTGATACATTTTGAGACACTAAAGATATTACAGCCTTCAAAATACATTATACAAATGATATTAGATAGCACCTTTACTGTGAAAAGTTAACAGCAGCCTACTGTTTCTGGAAACTTCTGTTATTACAATTTAATAATATGAAAGTAAAGTCTCTCTAACCAACCAGTACATTTTGTTAACAGACCAAAATTGATGTTTAACATTAAGCATATTTTCTAGTCTACAATAACACATATTGCAAGAGAATCTTGAAAATACTTGTGGTATTCTTTGCTATTATATTTCTCCAAATAAATTATATGATATTTAGTACTTAAAGCCTAGTAAAGCATCATATTAACTGGGAATCTGTGCTAGAGGTACACTACTCAAATTACTCTTTTTTGGTCTAGGTGATTAGCAAAAGGTATAACTGTGCAAATAATAAAGGAATTAAAATTAAGTTATGGCCTATGTGTAGATGTTTCCCTGAATCCCTCATGTAGTTTTAGGTGGGGCTTTTCAGAAGTGGTCTGACCTAGCATTTGTCCTGCTAGGAATGAATGTGTGGATCTTGATTAAAGGCATACGATTATGGAATTACTCCACTGTTGCTGTGGTATAATTCTGGATGTGGATAATGGGAAGGGTCACTCTTGGTATGGTATGTATCAACCAAAGGACATAACCTGGATGGAATGAAAGGGCATGAGGCAGGCTTCTAGCGCTGCTGCTTCGCGACCTTGCTGAGTTGCTGCCTTCTGCCTCCTATGAGCTGTTTATCTTCTGTGGTCCGCATCCACCATTCCTCTCTTCCAAGGAGACATAACTGTGGACGGAAGTCTGCAGTGTGTGGGCTACATGTTCATTTACATTTGAGAAATTCTTCATTTTACTTTTCTTCTTGCTTTATTTTTAAAGTAATAATTTTTAATTAGAAAATATGCAGCATTTCACTAAACAAAAATCATAAAAATGTAGCCGGGCGTGGTGGCTCACGCCTGTAATCCCAGCACTTGGGAGGCTGAGGCAGGAGGATTGGTGCGAGTTCGAGACCAGCCTGGGCTACAAAAGTGAGCTCAAGGCCAGCCTCAACTGCATAGCAAGACCCTGTCTCAAAAAGACAAAAAAAAAAAAAAAGACAAAAATCATAAAAATGTAATAATGCTTGTAAAATTGCATATTGTCTTCAAATTAGTTGTTCAGATTACTAAATATAAGCATGCAAAGTTGGTCAAAAAAAATGAAGTGAGGGGCCTGGCAGGATGGCTCAGTGGTCTAAAGCACCTGCAGGCGGCTGTAGGAACTGCAGTTCAATCCCTGACCCCACATGCTGTGCTAGCCCTGCCCTCAGGGCAGGCTGAGCCAGCCATACAAATAAAGATAAACAAACAAACAAAAGTTCTGAAACAAGAAAAAATAAATAAATAAAATTTTTAAAAAATAACAAATTTAAAAAATGAAGTGAGAAAATAAGCCTTCATTGTTCCTTAAAAATTGAAAAACAATAAAAATCAGCAGTACAATGATTCCATATATATATATATATATATATATATATATATATCTGTTATTATTATATATTACATATAATATATAACATAAATATGCAATATATAACTTAAATATATACTACATAATACATAATATGTATATTTGATCCTTCCTTTTTCTTTTCTCCTTTTCCAGACTGCAGTTGTTTCTTCCTTATGGACAGTTTTTTTTCACTTTCTACTGTACTTTCAGATTGTATTTAATCCTTCAGGTTCTTACACTAGGGAGATAATATGATGTTGGCAAATGATGCTCTGATTTATTTCACTTATAGGTGTAGTCTCTAGTTGCATCCATTTACTTAGAAAATCCTGAAGTGTATCTTTTTTAAACAGTTGACTAATAGTCTACTGTATAAAGTCATTATAACTTTTTTATCCATTCCCTCTTGATGGCTATTTGGGTTGGTCCCAAGATTTAGCTATGACAAATTGTGCTGCCTTAAACATGGGTGCACATATATTGCTGTGGTATGGTGTTTTTAGCTCTGAAAAAATACCCAGAAGATGAATAGCTGCATAAAGTGGGCCATCTAATTCTATGCTGACTTTCATAGTAGTTACATCAGTCTACACTCCCCCCAACAGTGGAGAAGGGGTCCTTTTAGCCCATGGCCTCTCCAAAATTTGTTATTGGTTGATTTGAGAGGGATAGCATTTTTGCTGGGTAGAGATGGAATCTCAGTGTTGCTTTAATTTACATTTCTGAAATAAGCACTGACATTGAATACTTCTTCATATATTTATTTGTCACTTGTATTTCTTTCATTGAAAAGTATGTGTTCATTTCAAATGCCCATTCTGATTGGGTCTTCAATTTTGAGGATCTCAATGTCTTTAATTTTATGATAGCAGCCTTGCAGTAATTTTCAAATCAGGAATTATGATCTCTCCTGCCTTTCATTAGTTGGACAAGAGTTTTGATATTCTAGGTCTGTGCCTTCTTTAGCTGCACTGAACAGTTCATTCATGATTGTTGTAATTTCTTTTTTCTACCTCAGAGATTATTTCTGATCTGATTTCTTCTATAGCCTGATGGACTTACTTCTTTACTCAAGTTGCTATCATTTCAAAAATTTCAGCTGTGTGACTTCCAAGTTCTTCAATGTTCTTATTTCCTATATTTGTTCTAGATGGGCTGAAGGGTTCAGATTTCATTTTCTCCTTTGTTTTAACATTGCTGAAGCTCCTGAAGTTCAGCTGGGCTCACTGTTACTGCTGTGATGATGAGGTGGTATATGGATCATTGAATCTCCTTTAGTTCACTGAGGTCCAACATCACTCCACCTAAGGTAACAGGGTGGGATACAGCTTCCAAGGTTCCTGGGGGCTCAGCACCATGTTATCTTTTGTTGGAAACACTTTTCAGTGTTTAGAAGCATCACAATGTAAAGGTAGAAAATATTAAGCTGGATTTAGACTCGAAGGTACATTGATGTCACACTTGAAATAAAAAAAGCTTTTGTAGTGATATTGTAGGCAGCCAAATTAGATAGAAATATTATAGGGAGTCAGATAGGGCCAGGCCCTCCAGGGCAATAGGAAAGCAACTTGACTATGCAGCTTTGCAAGGGACAGGCACCTGTGGGCCAGACCTTGAAACAAAAGAGTAAAGAAATGCAGCTGCCCACTAACTTAAAGTTAAGTATCAGGGATTGATATTCTTTTTAAATATATATATATACACACATATATATATATATATATATACACATATATATGTATATATTTATATATATTATATATATGTATAAATATATATATATATTTTTTTCTTGTTTCAGAACTTTTATTTGTTTATTTATTTTTATGGCCGGCTAAGCCTACCCTGAGGGCAGGGCTGGCCAGCATGTGGTGCCAGGGATTGAACCGCGGTCCCTGTAGCCGCCTAAGCTTTCCTAAGCAGGCACTTTAGACCACTGAGCCATCCTGCCTGGCCCCAGGTATTGATATTCTAAATGAGTATCGATCACCCTAAAAGAACCTAAGCAGCCAGAAACTGAACCCAAACAGCCAGAAACTCAACCCCAACAGAAAAAGCCCTTATTCTGTATTCACGCCCACTTGCTATGGGACTTGCTTCTTAATTTGCTCCCGGTTTAGTCAATTTTACCTGAACAGTGATGCATGCAATCTCATTGGTCGACCATGACTTTGTCCCACCTCATGATCACCTAAGCAAGTTCTCCTAGTTTCACCTTAGGTCCTCTTATGTCACATGCTTTTGCCCTATAAGACCCCTAAAAAAGGACAATTTCCCAGGCAACCTCTAGGGTCCTCCTTCTGTTCCTCTCTTGGACAGAAGCTTTCTTTCTCAATAAATTTTCTATTCTAAACCTCCGTCTCATTCCTAAAATTCATTCTTCTGTTTTAGAGCACAGGAACTCGTCCAAGTGTTTTTCAGGTCAAAAGAGCAGTTTTTCTTCCTGAATCAGAAACAATATGAAAAGCTGGCCCCAATTATGAAGAAGTCTGAATATAGGGTGATGATTCCTCGGCAACTTAGTGGGGTAGAGTAAGAGATCATATTGAAGGCTCAGCTTTAGAGTCATTTTTCTTGCATAAGAAGTGATGGGGAAAGAAAGAAGCAGAGTCAAGATCTAAATATCCTAGGATTTAAAACAAAAAGCTCAAGATCCAAAACTAAGTCTGTCTTTCAGTTAGAGAAAACTGAGATGAGCTGGGATACAAGGTACTGACCAGCATGTTGCCTGGGTGATTTCAGCTTAGGACAAAGTGCACTGTCACTGCTCCTTATATGCCCAGCTCTAGATACTGGAGACTCAGATGAACAGAAGAAGTGAAATTTGCTTTAGAACAAGAAATATTCTTAGCTTTCTAATGATAGTGGAAGTTTGACAGATCTTTTTAACTTTTTATCTTCCTTAAAAAAAAAAAACCGACTTCAAAAAATTTCTTATTTGAAAAACAACATATCTTGTAGCAAAACAAAATGAATGGAAGAAAAGTAATAATGCAGGCAACAAATACAATTAAAACTTAGAAGCATTTTGATAACATGAATAGTTTGCAATGTTATTTAATATGTGCCAGCATTCATAGGAAAATATGCTTTAACATGCTAAGTAGAAATGATCAGCATCATATGTACCAAATGTACATAATAGGAAGACCAACAGAATTCTAAAATAAGAAGACTGCTTTGTTAAGGACAGATATTTATTTTGATGATTTGCACATCTAACAAACATGTAAATTTGGGGAAAATTTATAAGAAAATAGATCAAAATGAATATAAAAATAAATCAAAATTAATGACACTGAATTTTTCATAAAAAACAATTGTAGAAATTACAAATGACATATAAATTTTAATGGATGGATACTAGAATTAACATTTTGATTAGAGAGGAAAAGCAATTTGCAAAAACAACAGTACTTAGAAATTGCTGGAAATACAATTAGGGAAAAATCAATTCTAAAAATATTTAATAAAGTTTAGAAACAGAAGAATAAAATCAAAACCCACATGAAAGAAAATACAAAATGATATTTAAACATTAAAACAACATATGAACACTAAAAACAAATAATAGTTGTGACTTTCTGATTTTATCTTTCAAACTGTCATACAAATTATTTGCCCCTCACAAGAATTTGTGTGAGTTGAAGTTTTTTGGTGGTACTGTTTTTTTTATTTGTATAAATATTCTTACAATTTCAAAATTATGAAGTGATTAAAACTGTTCAAGAGTTATGATTTGTAGGTAGCAGAATCAACCATATAGTCACAGCAATTATTATGCCAAATAGCTAGATCACAGACATATGGTAGTAAATTAAAATATCTGTAAACGTATATGAGAACTCAATTATAATCATGGAGGTTCAATTCAAAACTGAAAGAAATTCAATGGATTAATTGGAAAAGTAAGGGTCAGCCAAATAGCTCAGCGGATTAAAGCTCATGCAAGCAGGTGCGATGTAGGGTCGAATCCCCGGGGCTGCTGTGCCAGCCTGGCCCCCAGGGTGCCCTGAGAAGTCAATTGGGGCTGGGTGTGGTGCTCACCTGTAATCCCAGCTCCTGGGGGGCTATGAACAGGCGGATCACTACAAGACTAATCTAGTAATGAGACCCTGGATACTTGGTAGACCCTTCCCTAAAAAACAATCACCCCCCAAAAAAATTGGGAAAGTAGTACTGACACAATTATGTATTTAAATGGCTGTCTGGAGTTGTGTGTGTCCGTCTGTGTGTGTGTATGTGTGTGTGTGTGTGTGTATTTGCTTTGTTTTGTCTCTCATTTTGGTTATAAATTCTTCTTTCTGATTTACTACAACAGAATATTCCCTCCTCAGAAACAAAACAACAATTTGCTCTTCTTTTTATTTAGTTTTTAATTATTTTGAAAGAAGCGTTTAAATTTCTTGACACGTATCTGCTCAGGTTCAATAATCTCTAGTTTGTCAAAGCACTATTTCTAGAACTACCATCAGACCAGCAATTTGATTACATGTATAGTTGATCTGGAAGAAAAATGGGCTTTTAGGAAAAAATCAAGGAGAAAATACTGAAAAAAATCAATATCAGCGTTTGAGAAAACTCTGCCTCACAGCATTTTTAGCTGATGGAAATTAGAAAAAAAATGCTTGATGAATATAATAGGATAATTTTTCTCACTAGATATAGAAAATATTCTTCGGAGAAAAAATTAACATTATTTTGCAAATGATATTTGAAGACATTGGGACAAATACAGCACTATGTGTATGTTGGGTCTCATATATTTACCTGCCTTGAGAAAGCAGTAACTACTACACTTACATTCAGTTACTTGGAAATGAGTTAAAGTCTTTCAACTTGCAAAACAAGGAAAACACTAGTGTCATAACTCAAATTATACAACTTTTGTACTTTCCGAAATTAAAAACAATGAAGTAAAGGATTTTTTTTCATTTTTCCTCCAATCAGATTTTATTACTACATGTTAGATATACAGAATGTTTACATTTATCACGGAGAGGTGTACTTGTACATGATACACCTCGTTTCTTTTTTCACCAATCCCCGATCTTCCCTTCAATCTTTTCTTCCCTGCCTATTTACAAAGCTTTGCTTACATTTTTCCTTCTTTTCTAATTCTTTTCCTTTTCTTTTTTTACTTTATTTTTTTTTCTTGTTTCAGAACTTTTTATTTGTTTATTTATTTATTTTTATGGCCGGCTCAGCCTTCCCTGAGGGCAGGGCTGTCACAGCATGTGGTGCCGGGGATTGAACTATGGTCTCTGCAGCCATCCAAGCTTTCCCAAGCAGGTGCTTTAGACCACTGAGCCATCCCGCCGGGCCCCAGTATTAGCTCTTTATCCTGTTTCCACCCAGCTCACATCAAGGAGCAGCAGGTGTAAGTTACCAGGGAAACATGCATGCCACCTTCACCCCTCAGCTAGACCAATATACATTGCTTAAGACCAATTGAAAGGATGAACAAAAGTCCTAGCCAGCTCTGGACATATTAATAGAAGGAAATAGGGTCAGGCTCAGTCAAAATAGAGACAGTCACTCTTCCTTCAGGGAGAGCTGGTCAGGTGATCCTCCATCACCTAGTATGCATTTTGGTCCTTCTTCACACTTTTGACTTCTGATACCAGAGAAATAAAGCAGGATTTACAAGTGTGCTTGGTTTATTTTACAGAAGAAAATGGTGTCCATTTCTTTGCTGTTTTAAAGAAATGGTATGGTGCCAGCCAGACAGTTCAGCAGACTAACGCACCTGCTTAGCAAGAGGCAGGGACCGGGATTCAATCCCCAGCATGCTGGGCTGGTCCCACCCACAGGGTGCGCTGAGATGGTAAATAAGAGTGGGTGTGGTGGTGCCTGTAATCCCAGCACTCCAGAGGCTGAAAATAGGAGAATCGCTACAAGTCCAACCTACATAGTGAGACCCCATAGATTCTGTAGTAAATACGTAACAAAAAGAAAGAGAAAAAATAAAAATGGTGTATTCTAACTCTTGAAAAACACAAGCTGGGCGTGGTGGGGCATGCCTGTAATCCCAGCACTTGGGAGGCTGAGGCAGGAGGATTGGTGCGAGTTCGAGACTAGCCTGAGCTATGAGAGTGAGCTCAAGGTCAGCCTGAACTGCACAGCGAGACCCTGTCTCAAAAAGACACACAAACACACACAAAAAAGAAAAACACAAAAAAATGCCTACGGACATTCTGTGCAATAGCTTATTGGTAGGAAAATCACTTGTTTTCGTTTTTCTTTTTTTTCTTTGTTTTCTTTCTTTTGTTGTACTGAGAATGGAATCTAGCACATTCACACTGCGCTATAGTCCCACCGCTTTTTAAATTTTGAAGCAGGAAAAAAAAAATTTGAAGCAGGGTCTCGCTCATTCACTAAGTTGCTCAGGAGGGTCTTGGACGTGTGCTCCGTCTGCCGCGGCCTGCAGGACTGCTGGGATGGCCGGTGTACATGCGTAGGCACTGCTAACGTTGTGTTTTGCTGAGGCAGGGATACTGGTAATGCTTTATGAACTACTTTCAAGGTATTATAATTCAAATATCATATACCAAAGAGTAACTTAAACTGGACTTAAAGACACTCAGATTGAATGTTTATGGTGTTTTGGTGGAGGAAAAGCTAAAGGAAATATTGCTCTTAGAGATATTCAGCCTGTTGCACAACAATTTCTGAATGAGGGCTGCCTAATTCATGTGGTGACTTCTGAGAGAAGTGGTGGTAAATGCTGATGTTTTTACTTAATTACATATAAAAGTTTTCTAATAAATATTTGTAAGCAAAAATAAAATTAGAACCAATGAGTTACTTTATTTTTGTATTCTGTAAGCCCATGTTGGTCATTTCTATACATGTATGTACTCTTAAATTTAATATCATATGGTATATGTGTTTTATTTTACCTATAATTTTAAAACATTTTACTTGAAATTTATTGTCATAGTATGAGTTTAGCTTTTTTTATTGATGTTAATGAGAAAGAAATAGCAATGAGAATCTCATAATAGGTCAGTAGGACAGAGGGGAAGGTCCTAGAATCTCCACAGGTTTCTGAAACTAGCAGTTAATTGGTAGAATTTTCACCCTGACTAACTATATATGCTGATATCTGTGAATTAAGCAATTACTCTGAGGACAGCAAGGTGTAACACTAAAATCATGTTAGGAATACCTGTCATTCTGGTCTTCTAAATGTGTACTGCTTCTAATGTCATATCAATTATTGCTATACTCTTTCAAGTACATTTTTTAAAGTTAATAAAAGTGAATAAGAGACAAGAAAAAAAAATGCCATAGGAGTGTACTGCTACAACTTTGTAAATGGTTAAATACCTTAATTTCTGTATAAAAAATGCATATTTTTTTCTTTTTTACGTTCTATAAGGATTTAAAGTTAAGAACATCAACAAGTAATGGAAAATACCAGGTCCATGTTATGTTTAAGGCATTTGATATTCAGAAAGATAGTGATGTTAAGCTCAAGTGCCTATATTATGGGGAATAATATCATTAAGCTTCTCTTCTGGAGATTAGCAACTTAAGTTTCCAGACCAAAATATTAGAGAAAAAGAGGGGCGACAAGGATAAACAATATTTTGACCCTAGCCCTTCATGGTCAATGAGGATTGAGGACATAAGAAAATCTGTCAAACAATATTAAGGAATATATGTGAAGTTGCTCACATTTTCTTTATATATAAAAAAAAAAGTCTATCTCAGAAGGGGATCAAAATGCAACTGCAAATGTTCATATCTTTTATGTGAAACTTCCTTGGCGAGGGATCGAGGACATCCCTGCCTTCCATTTCTAAGAACTTTAGAGATACATAAAGTTCAGCATGCTGTAAGTCAGGTGAATGAGTATGCCTGCGATTTTAACACAGATGACGCAGTCACTAGTCCCATATCCATATCCGGTTCAGTTCCATTTTTGGAGGGCTCTTATACTACATACTGAGCTTCTGTTGTAAGTTCTGGTTAATTTTCTGCTTTCAGGAATACTCTTTCTAGTGGGAGAATAATTAAAACACAACACAAGTGACTATGGCTATTTAAAATCTGAGTCCTTTGTATTTTGAGTCCAGAACCCCACCACCAAAAAAGAAAAAAAAAAAGAAAAGAAAAGAAAGGAAAGAAAGAAAGAAAGAAAGAAAAAGAAAACCCAAGTCCTGTGATCTACGTGAGACAAATAAACTTGGTGAAGACTTTCCTTGAAAATAATAAGTGTCAGAATATGTTTCAAGTGCTTTCCATAGGAAAGGAAATTTCTAATTTAACCTTTTCATATGTGTTGTACTCTAAGAATGAGACAGCTGAGGCAGACTTCCAAAATGAACAAGAGCACTTTACTTTAGCTGGTACCCAGCAGCAGTCTCTAAGCAGGAGGAGCAGGGAGGTTTTAAGCTCGAAAACTGCAAAAGGGGTGGGGTAGTGGGAGTACAACCGTGGAAACCCAGATATGGGCTATAGGGCTCGGGGGAGTGGGAGAGGCAAAAGGCAGCGGACATCTGGACAGCCCAGTAGCCAGGGAGAGGCACAGGGAGCATACATCTGGAGGGTCTGATATGGGCTACAGTCGGGCAGCTCACAAGAAACAGTACATCGTAGTTTTTCTCAGAATTTCATATAGCAGAGTTTCACAGAGTAGAGCAGTTTTGAGTTAGCAAGTGGCGGCGCCTACAGAACAAGATGGTCGCGCAATGGTCAAGGTACAACAGGGACGGGGATTATGGAGTTAAAGAGGCTAAGTTATAGTATGACAATATGAAAGGAATTTCAATGACTACATGAATCCAATACATTTTCTGAGCTTAAAAATCAACTAAAGCGTTAGTTGAAACAATATCTTGGTTGAAAAAAAGATGTTTGATGGTAACCAAATACGTCTAATTTTTTTTCTTTTTATATTCTTTTAAGCATTAGAAATATCTGTTGTCTTGAAGTAAAATCTCCACAATGAAAAGAATTCAAAAGCAGGATGCCTACCCATGACATTATATTTCCAATGGAAAAGATTGATAACTTCCTTATGCATTAATTTATATATCTTTTGTTATTCTTTGCTGTAGTTATAATATTACCTAATATAAGAGGTGTTGAAGCTGATTAAAATTGCCTATCTCAAGTATGCTGAGAACAGTGCTAAAAATCAATAATCTTACAGCAGAGACCTTGAACTGTACTCATCTATAAGGATGAGTAGTGGCTACCAAAGCATTTAGGTGCTCATAATATATGCCTGAAATAATTGCTGTATTTGTGTTTAAGGAAAAAATAAAGGATTATACCATTATAGGAAGGAAAAGTAAATTTGAGGCAGTTTTACGTAATAGTTGCTCCTCAAGACACTAATCTTAAGTGACATCAATCAAAAAATAAGTTTAAGTGACTCACTGTTCCACTTGTGTGGGGGAATGAAAGTATAAATGGTGAGCAGACTGTAGGACAGACATTGGAAAGTGGGAAGGCCTTGCCCAAATGACAAAGAGAACAAGACAGAGGGGTGGGGTGCTAGAAAGAGGGTTCAGGCAGAAAAAAAATACTTGGAGGAACAAAATGGAGAGAGAGCTTTTGTAATAGGGAAAGAAAGAAAGATTGGGAGGTGAGGAGAGAAGGGGACAGATAAAGGATTAAGGTGTGTATGTACATGTGCACATCACTTGTGATAATCGTGATCGTTATAGACTGAAAATATACACTAATGCAAAGGTGGTTTGCAAGTAAAAGGCTGCTGATATTCTTTGAAATGTTTTCAAATTAATGTAAATAATAATTTCTCAGCAGCTTTGCCATTTGTTTTTATTGCTTTACTTAGTGGGCTTCGTGAGAGTTCAAGAAATATTTCATGCCTATTGACCCCAGAGTATTTTGCATCCTTGTTGCAACTGAAGTAGGTCAGGAAGTCTTCTCTTGTGTCCTTCGCTTTGCTGTTGCTGTGGTCTCGTGTCTGGAAGCAATTAAAACGTATTTTACCTTTCATAGTCATCCTAACTTTGGCAAAGGGACTTTCAAGGTGAAAGATAAGGTAAACAAAGTTGATGAGGATGCATGGTTATATCTTTAGCCTTGATATCTGCTGTCATCAAGTGAGGGGAGGACTTATTAAATTCTCTATCACTCAGAGACACTTAGTCCACTGGCTAGAGTGGGCTTCCAGCATTGCTTCAGAAAACAGGAAGGATAGGAGATATTAGAACTGAGAAGGGGTATTCTGGGGGAGATTAATGACATGGTGGATTTTTCTTTTTTAAAAAAAGAATGCATTTAGTATAGGGTCTACAGAGTCTTACTACACAGATCGAACTCCTGGTGATCCTTCCTGTTTTTCAGTCTCTCAAGAGCTGGCATTACAAGCATGTGCCACTGTGCCCAGTCTCAATCACCTTCTCAGCATGCCCTGAGCACTGGGCCATCACAGAGGCAGGGGACTGAATCCCTGGCCCCTGTGTTTGCCTGAGCAGATGCTTTAATCTGCTTGCTTATCTGTCTAGCCCTGACGTGGTGTTTTACTGTAGCAAATTTCTTAAAAGTTTAAGTATTGCCTGTAAGGTGTGTAACTCTTTGTATTAATGAAAAAGGAAAGGATATCAGAGGACATAGACTCTACTACAAGTAAATAATAACTTTTCTTCTGTTCCTTTCATACATGATATGAAATATACTATAGAGTAGTTTTGTCTATGTGTGTGCATATTGGGCAAGGTTAGAATCTAAATTTCTAGGGGCTGGCAAGATGGTTCAGTGGTCTAAAGCACCTGCTTCGGAAAGCTTAGGCAGCCACAGGGACCCTGATTCTATCCCCATCACCACATGTGGTACCAGCCCCAGGGCAGGCTGAGCTGGCCATGATAATAATAATAAATATATAAAAAATTAAGAATCTGAATTTGTAGTTCTATTTTAGTCAATAAGCTTGAAAGTTATTGTCTTAAGAATGTAGAAAAGATTAAAGTGTTAGAGCATCAAAATAAGTAAGTTCCACAAGAGTAACAAATATAGTTTATCACTGCAACTAAACAACTGAATAGTTGTACTATTATTACTTTTTCAAAACAAGTCTATATCATGTCATATGATAATTACCGAGAAAGGCAGAAGGTCCAAGAAACACTGATAATCTTGTAAATTT
The DNA here is from genome assembly GCA_004027025.1 of Myocastor coypus. Lineage (NCBI taxonomy): Eukaryota > Metazoa > Chordata > Mammalia > Rodentia > Myocastoridae > Myocastor > Myocastor coypus. The sequence goes on from PVJA010022465.1 coordinate 22,894, forward strand.
ATCCCATAAAAATAGGCATCATAGTAGCTGACAGAAAAATTATGCCTTCTCTCCATATGTGTTCCATTATGTACATCCAGCGATATTACAGAAAGCATGTAAAGGTAGAGAAATAAAAATAGATCCCCAGAGGAAAAGTATTTATATATACTTTGCCTTATACATAGAATAAAGTTGGAATTTAAATAATGAAAGAGAAATTAAAGAAGCTAAGTTTCACCTAACAATAAGAAAATCTTATATGATATTTTCTAGGTTATTACAATATTCATGTAATATACAGTAAGCAAATATTAACTTTATGAATTCCAGTTATTTTGTAAGCTGACAATGACAATTCATCAACAGTGATGAATAATACTTTCATCTAAGATATCTTTATGCTAGTATCACTGATGCAGAAAGTTAAAATTTGCATCAGGTGATGGTATTTGACTATGGAGAAACAAGTGTCAATATACCTAACTTTAAAATCTTACTGTCATGATGAATAGTTGTTAAATATATATTCTTTGATAATTTACTCTTTTGATAAATTCCTAAAGCTTTTTCACCCTCAAAAAATGGGCAATGTGGGAACACTGATTTTATTACACTTGATTATTTGAATATTTCACCATGCTGAGCAACATAAAGGGAAAATATCAAGTAGGGGAAAGAATAAGTATTCAGGAATTCTGTGTGAACTCTGACATTAATTTTGAGTTTATGTAAGATCAAAGAGTACAGAAAAATCAATAGTGATCTTGGTTTTAAATATGATTCCATTTGACATCTAATATTTTATAACATTCTCTCCTGTATGATAAGACATTTATAAATATATAATTGCTTTTTGCCTCTATGCGTTCTTTTTTTTATAACCTTATGCAAATAAAATATTCCTTTTTCTGTAGAAAAATAAAATAATAATATATTCATTAGTATGGGTTACTCATAGGAAAAAGAAAACTATGACTATAAATTATTACTTGTATTGGTAAGTGATCCCTTGAATGCAAATGACCAATACGGTCTGTCCTTTTTCCTATGAATTTGCAGATCTTTTCTTCCCTATATTGCTTTGCATATTTCTATACTTACTATACCATCTTTTTTTTCTTGTTTCAGAACTTTTGTTTGTTGATTTATTTATTTTTATGGCCAGCTCAGCCTGCCCTGAGGGCACGGCTGGTGCAGCATGTGGTGCCAGGGATCGAAACGTGGTCCCTGCAGCTGCCTAAGCTTTCCTAAGCAGGCGCTTTAGACCACTGAGCCATACTGCGAGTCCCCAACTATACCATCTTTTGACTCAAAGAAAATGAGAGAGACTGAAAGACAGACAGACACAGGTAGACATAGAAAACAGAAATAATAGAGGCATTGAGTAGACTAGGATAGGTTTCTCATAAGAATGTAATTGAAAACTTGAAAAGCAAAACATAAATTAGAGATTTTGTTTTTCAATCTTTTTATTTTTTAAGGGCAGTTCAAGGGCTGGGGAAGATAGCTCTGTGACACAAGTGCCTGCCTGGCAAGTGCAAGGTTGTGAGTCTCACAAGAAAGAAAGAAAGAAAGAAAGAAAGAAAGAAAGAAAGAAAGAAAGAAAGAAAGAAAGAAAGAAAGAAAGAAAGGAAGGAAGAAAGAAAAGAAGGAAAAAAAGACAGTTCCAGGTGAGCCAGTTAGCTCAGAGGAGTCAAGTGCCTGTTTAGGCAGAGGCAGGAATTGCAGGTTCTATCCTAGGCCTATGGTGCCAGCCCTGCCCCAGAGCATGCTGAGATAGTGATTGAAACTGGTATGTGGCACTGACTGTAATTCTAGCAATTGGGAAGCTGAAAACAGGAAGAGCACTACAAGTCCGATCTATGTAGTAAGACCCTGCGCTAAATACAAAATAAACATGTATATATATATATATACATATATATGTATATATATATATATATATATATATATGTATATATACATATAGTTGTTTCTTTTGTTGTTGTTGTTTTTGTTTGTTTTGTTTTTTTGTGGGACCAGGGTTCAAACTCATGACCTTGCACTTGCCAGGCAGGCACTTGTGCCCCTGAGCTATCGCCCTGGTCCCCTATAGTTTCAAATTACAATTAACACAGAAAAAATTACAAGTGATATAGAATTCATTTCACAGTATTTTTTGTAATACATAATACATAGTGTTGCTTTGTAACCAGTTATTCATAATACCAGAAATATTCATGTAATTCTTTCTTTCTTTCTTTCTTTCTTTTTTTCTTTCTCTCTCTCTCTCTCTCTCTCTCTCTCTCTCTCTCTCTCTCTTTCTTTCTTTCTTTCTTCTTTTTCTTTTGTATTTAGGGACAGGTCTACAGGGTATGCATGGTCTGACTACTAGTTCATACTTACAGTGATACTCCAGTTATAGTGTCCCAAGTGCTGGGATTACAGGTGTGAATCAGCATGCTCAGTCTCATTCTCTACCTCAGTGCATCCCAGGGGTGGGGCTAGCATGGTAGGCCAGGGAATCAAAACCCCCTGACCCCTGCTTCTGTGTAAGTAGGCACTTTAATCGGCTGAGGCATACAATCTGCCCTAAATTTGCAAAAGAAAGAAATGTACAAGAGATTTAGAAGAGAATAAGTACAATCAATTGAAGAAAAAGGAGATAAAACTAAGTATTATCTGATCCTTTCCATAGGCTGGCAAAATTCCACAGTACAGTTGTCCAAGCTATCCCACTTCTATACACCGAGAAATCTCTTTATCCACTTCCTCTTGTGTCCTTCTCTTCAACACAGTAACTCTTTCTTTTTTAATGAGTTCAATTCCCTTTTATATCCTTCAGATTCCATTTTTCTCTTTCGCATTCTCATGCTAAAGAGACAATACAATATTTGCACATGTGAATCTGATTTATTTCATTTATGGTCTTAAAAAAGCATAACTTAAAATGTCTTTAATTTGTGCACTGATTGGGAAAAAGTGTCATCAACTTAGAATCCTCCAAATAGTTCTTTTAAAAGATCAGTACTCAGAGCTAACTGAATTCACTCAGAAACTTATAATTCAAACATTATCTCACTTACTTTCTCTTTCCTCTATCTTCATATAAAATTCTGCTTCTCTGCCCGAACCTGTCCGGCTGTTGATGCCTGTTGCTGGTGATGTGCAGGGATGTGGGGTCTCCCTTGCACATTAGTCAGAAAGCTTAGAAATCCGTTGCTTGCCCATACGGTACCCATAATGAAATGTGCTAAGACATAAACCTCTGTTTTTAGGCCCAATCCACAATTAAGTACATTTTGTCTGTAGGACGTGTGTCCTTCAAATTCTAGTGAATTTTTCTATTTAGATGCTTATGGAGGAGCAGAACTTCAGCAGTGAAAGATGGAGCTAAATTTGAAAAATAAACTAATATATAAAGCATAATGTTTTGGCCATATGTTACACTTGTCATGTAGTTTCTCCCCTATTAAATATTCTTAACTATCAGAAAACTATTCTTCACTCTTACTTTGTTCTCCGTTTTGTGAGGAAAAGGTGCCTTTGTGAGTATTTAAGAGGCCGCGTTCAAGAGAAAAACAATTGCTCTTGCTGTTCATATGGGCATGTAGTTCACTACTGCCCTTAATGAGATGCCACCTCACTATGGTCCTTTTCTCTTCTACTATTTTGTATTGTATAGCTTTATTTCAATACAGAATAAGGAATGGGCTGCCAAATAGCTCAGAGGATTAAAGCACCTGCAAGCAGGTGCAGGTGCAGGGGCCTGGGGCTTCATCCCTGAGCCTGCTGTGCCAGCCCTGCCCCCAGGACAGGCTGAGGTTGCAACTGAGACTGTGTGTGCTAGTGCACACCTGTAATTCTAGCTCTTGAGAAGCGGAAACTGGCAGATCCCTATGAGTCTGATCTAGTAGTGAGACCCTGAGCACCCTGCAGACTATTCTCTAAAAAAGAAGAAAAAAAAAAAAAATCAAAGTATCAATATTTTTTCTAAAAATGTTAGATTCTAACTATACCACAAACCTACCAAATTTCTCAATGTATCAAGATGTACAGAGATAGATCATTGCTTTAACTGAAACTTCAAGAACTTGTACTTTTTTTTTTTCTTGTTTCACAACGTTTTTTTGTTTATTTATTTTTATGGCCGGCTCAGCCTGCCCTGAGGGCAGGGATGGTGCAGCATGGGGTGCCGGGGATTGGACCACGGTCCCTGCAGCTGCCCAAGCTTTCCTAAGCAGGCGCTTTAGACCACTGAGCCATCCTGCCAGGCCCCAAGAACTTGTACTTTTTAGAGTTAAGTTGTATGTTTTAAGTTGCATTGGTAAAGTAAAAATTTTAAAATTTTATGCTGAGTAAAATTCAAAATTCTCTAATAGTTATTTCATTTTAAATAGTTTTACCTGCTTTGAATTTTCTATTGTTTTCCCAGTTTTCTCACAATACATACAACTTAATATTATAAAATGATAATATTCTGTAGCTATCAAGAAATGTTAATTTTTCTTTTATGTAGTGACACCTGAGAGGGCCACAGTAAACCAGATAAGCATCTAGGTGCGTTGGTTCTCATCCTGTGCTTTAGAAACGTCTAGGGAGCCTGTTGAAAATACATGTCTGGAGACCTTGCAGGCCTGTTAAATAAAAATTCTTTAGAGTTATGGCACCATATTCTTGAGAATGATCCTTTATAATTATGCATTCTATCAAGCTTTTCAAGTAATTTTACAGTTTTTTTCTTGATTAAAACATCATCATAGGTATATGGAACTTCATATTGGAATTCAAGCCTATGAAGAATATACAAAGCATAAATCAGTTTTGTTTCGTAAGTGTGGCAATGCTCAGAAACTCAGGTCAGACATGTCTTTGATAATTAATATTTGTCTCTGCTAATGAATTCAGAATTTGTTTTCCTAATTTGCTTTTTCAGTTGGAAATTAGTGACTATGTTTTTCACAAATTTATGTGTTCAGAGTTTAAATATATATTGGCCAAAAGCATTACTCTTCTTTTCCTAAAGTTAAAGTACAACGGGTCAGGGACACACCTCAGTATCCCAAGCATTTGCCTGGCAAGTGCAAGGTCCTAAGCTTGGTTTGGCATGAAAAACGAAAGTGACGAGAAACAAATGAATTAGTTTGTTTTGTTTCACTGTATTGAAATGTCCAAGGTAAGATGGCTTACAAAGAATGTTAAATTTCTCTAGTGATGTTCTTAAAAATACATGTGTGGAACCCTCTCCAGTCCTATTAAATCATACTCCTTCGAAATTGCCGTACCACGGAGCTCATGGTTTTAGAGTTCCTCAGGAGGCTGCCTTCAGAGAGGCACACTCTTGCTGCATACTCTCAGAGCAAGGGTATCCATGTGTGTTTGTATCTTTTGATCTCTCTCTTCTTACAGCTCCTGCTAATTTAGGAAATAGCTCCATATAATCTTGAGCACTTCCCATAGGTGTTATTTCTACACACCACAGACAGAATAACCCCCTGTTCTCTCACCTAACAATGGGGATTAAATTATGACACAGGAACCCTTGTGGGATAATGCTACCCACACATGAATAATAATAATAAATTGGAAAAGAATAACTAAATTATAGAAAAATAAAAGGCAATAAAGGGCTGTCTAGATAGGTCCATGGACTAGAGAATCTGCTTGGGCAAACGCAGGGGCCAGGTTTGATTCCTGACCTGCAGTACCAGCTCCGCCCCCAGAGCTGCGCTGAGACAGAAGTTGAGACTGAGCATGGTAGTGTGCACCTGTAATGCCAGAGTTTCAGAAGCTGAAAAACAGGAGAATCACTGTGAGACCTACTGTGTAGTGAGAACCTGTAGACCCAGCACTAAATTCAAAATAATATAAAATTATGAGGAATTGTACCCACATTTCTAGAAAAGAGAGAAGTAAGGTACACACAGGCATATGTACACATAAATACATACAAACACACACACATGCACACACAGGCACAGAGGGAGATTATGAGACACATCTTAATAGACTCAAAAAAATGATATAGTGAACATACGTTAAAAATTGTCATGTTTGTCCAGATCCTAAAATGCGTGTATAAAACCTCACACTTATTCTGCGTGGTAATCTAAAATATATCGCTACTTACTACTCATGCATGAAATCTAATTTGTTTGAAGATTAGGAATGTCTTTTCTATATTTATTTACAAGGACTCTCATAAAGAAGCAACAAAGACTGTCATTTTTTGCACAACAGATATTTATGTTTTCTACATTAGTGGACAGTAAAGTCAGATATTTTAGCAAAGCTGACTTCTGAGGATTTCTCCACAGTTTGTAAATGACCAACTTTGCACAAGTTTTCACAAGATACTCTGTTTGTGGTTTATTCTTTTTTTTATAAGGACTGCAATTTTATTGAATTTGGCCACACTTAATAATTTCATGTTAAGCTAATAATTTATAGCATTATTTTCTAACAGACTTGCAGTGAAAAGTAATAAAATACTTTCAGATACATAATTATAACTTTATAATTTAGAATACATAGTGCTTAATTTCACCATGTAAAGTTTCAACCACACGAAAAATCGTAACATTGGAATCACGGAGATAGCTCAGCGGTCTAAGCACCTGTTTAGGCAAGCTCAAGGACTCAGGTTCAATGTCAGGTATCACATACCATTCCAGTCCCACCCTGACCCAGGTACACAGAGCTGGCCCTAAAACCACGTATTGTGACACATGCCTATAATCCCAGCACTGTGGAGGCTGAGATAAGAGGATTAGTAGATTCTGAACTGCAAAGTAAGACTCTGTAACAAATACAATTTTTGAAAAAATGTAACAAAAAAAAAAAATTTAAAGCAAAAAATATTACATCTTCTTTCTTACTCTATTCCAATATATCATTTCTAGGATCTCAAATAGGATCATACAATATTTTAAAACTATATATTTGTGGCATAAACAAAGAAATATTTTCAAGAACCTCATATAAAGTCAAAATTACTAAAATGGAAAATGTTAAATTTATATCCTCATCCTATTATTTTATAGAGTACCTGTAAGTGGCCAGAAGTAGACTGAAGTAAAATATAACACCGAATTCAAATTTTAACGTTTGCATCACATTCCCTAACTTTCATAACCCAATGTCCCTATAATGTTGTCTTCATTACCTGCCATGTTGAGGGTGACTTAACTTTTTTTTTTTTTTTTTTTGTGGGACCAGGGTTTGAACTCACAGCCTTGCACTTGCCAGGCAAGCACTTGTGCCACAGAGCTATCTCCCCAGCCCCTTTAACTTTTTTAAAAGGCAAATTCTTCGTTAACTGACATTTACCTCATTAGGTATTATTTTTATTTAGATATATTTATAAGAAATCTAAGAGCTGGGGAGATAGCTCAGTAGAATAAGTGCTGGCCTGGCAAACACAAGGTCCTGAGTTCAACCCTCAGCTCTACAAAAAAAAAAAAAAAGAACTATAAATATCTCTCCTTGCTGATACTTTAATATTCTTATTTATTAATCATGATTATTAATCATTAATTATGATTTATTAATCATGTCTCCAAGGGAGCTTGCCTTATTCTAGGTCAGTTCTTAAAAAGCATAATTTTTCAAATTTCATATGTCACATACATGAGTTAGGAATAATACTAACAAGAATGAATATGGGTAATAGGGATTTAGTAGAGACTGAGGGAGTGATTTGGATGAGAAAGGGAAGGGGGCTTTAAAAAATAATGTGACATATATCTTCCTATTCCCTAACATACATGCAAACACCATGTATTGAAAACATGTTCTAAGAAAAATAAAGAACTCTAAAGAAGAGAAATTAAAGCATTACTGTTAAAAAGCTATTGTGATTGCTTGTTTCACTGTATCGTCGCATCCTGGTTATATCACGAGGCATTTGAGAGATAGATGAAGGCACATATTCACAGAAATATTGGTTTGTAGATTTGCAATTTATATTTATTCTCAAGAAGCAAGTCCAAATGGAAAGGAGACTGGGCAAGTGATCTATGATGCACAGCAGGTACCGAGGCATAAAATGTAATAAATGTCTCATACTCACCTGTTGTCCTGTCAGTGGTCTTAGATTTTACTGTACTTGTAATCTATCACATAGTTCTATCAAAAATTCTCTGATACTATAAAAATAATTTTCTTGGTCAAAATGGCTAGCATATTATTCTTGGCACAGCAAGAAGAATATGCTTCAGAATAATTACTGCAATCCTTCTTCCATCCAATCTCTGGGGTACAATTGTACGTATCCAGGTGGACACCAGCACAGACTATTTTCATTACAGGCAAGGAACTTTGAATGTGCACAATTCAAGCACTTCATTATGGCCAGAAGCATACTAATCCTCTTGTTTCAAGGACAAATATCCTCTTAGTGTAGCAGAGAGTTAGTCTCAGGCCTGGTGTTTGTTCTTCAGTAAAACAAGGTATCTCGGTTACAAAGGCTTCATTGAAAATGGCTCGGAATGAAAACAGCTGCTACTCTGCTTGAAAAATGTACAGAAATACAAGAGACTAGAGAATTGATCTTCACTACATATATATTAGACTGGCATTATTTTGTCAAAGTATATTTAACACAATTTTTCCAAACTCAAGACTGTTTCAGTACACACAAGGAAAATGAGTTGTAACCTTCATAAAATGAAATGAAGTTTTTTTTTTTTTTCTGTCAGAAAACTGACATAAGAAATGTGCATAAAAGGATGAAATAATGGATAGCTATGACACTGCCAATCAGCTTATGCAAATACTGAACTAAAGAGCCTTGCACTGGGAAAGGAAGCTAATCTCCTGTGATGCACCAAAAGCAAAAGCTCGTGCTATTAAGTGCTACTTAGATTGAAGCAATCTGCGTGTACATGATTGCTTTACACTGTGTTTCAACAAATGGCTATGATAAACCTAAGACTAATGTATCCAACCACCATACTGAAGCTCTAACGAACTTTGAAATACTAGCGGACAGCTAAGCTGACATGCATATGATTTTCTTGGCTTGAAAGATAGCATATTTAAATATGTCCATGCTGTTCGTACCTTTCCGGTCATGGTACCACAGTGCCAACTATTTCCTCTCTGTCTCTGTCTCTCTGTCTCTCTGTCTCTGTCTCTCTCTGTCTCTGTGTCTCTGTTTTAGTAGAGAGGATTAAACTCAAGACCTTGTGCCACTGAGCTATCTCCCTAGCCTTCATTTTCTCTTTTACCCATGTCCTCCACTCTATCTATTTCTTTCAAGATACAAAATGAATAATTCTAGAAAGTATATGAAATTGAAACTGTGAAGTCCTGACACAGGAAAACAATGCTGAAAGACAATAAAAATGTATGAATGGACCACACCGCTGGTAGCCAAGCCCGGGCGCCCGCCGCGGGTAAGCTCCCTGCGTTCCTCTGCCCCGCCTCTGCGTTCCTGCGACTAACTTGCTGTTCCAGCCCTGACCCAAACCGCACCGCTGGTAGCCAAGTCCGCGGGCCCGCCGCGGATAAGCTGCCTGGGCCCCTCTGCCTCGCCTCTGCGTTCCTGCAACTAACTTCCTGTTCCAGCCACTACCCCAATCCCAGCCGGTAGCCAAGCCCGCACGCCAGCTACTTCAGGATCCTTGGCCCACCTTCCCCTCCCCCACTCCACTAACCCCTTTTTTTTTTTTTTTTTTTTGAACGCCTCCAGCCCAAGCTCCAGCACCGAACCTATCAAATAGCTCGTTTGGCAACCGATCTGGTCCATGAGCCTACCAGGACTACTCAATCCCAAAGCTTCATCCACCTCCACCTACATACCACATCCGCCGGGATTCACAAAAGCTAGCGGCCAGAGCTCCAACACAGAGTCAGGAACCTCTGTAGAGGAACCAGCTTGGAGTCTCCAGACCAAACGCCCATAGACACAGCATAACGCCACCAAAGTACAGAGCTCCCTTCCATACAAAATGATAACAACAAGGAGTAGGAGGCAATCTCAGGGCCTGTGCCCACCCAAACCAAATACAGAAGACACTATCATGGAAGAAATGGGAATCATACAGATGAAACCTCTGAATTGGTAGCATCGGAGGCAGACACACAAGTGCAGAAACTTACACAGCAACTGAGATCAGAGATAACATCTGAAGTAAAAAAAGAAATGCATGAAGTGGAAAAATGACTGGAGAAACGTATAGAGGACATCAAAGCAGAAATAATATCTAAAGTTGACAAAGACATGCTTAAATCAATAGCATCCCAAGTAGGAGAACAACTACACAAAAGTAGAAAGGAGAACAGAACAGAAATAATGTCTGTATTAGAGAGAGAAAGGATAACCATAATGACAGACATCAATACTATTAAAGAAGACATCGACAAAAAATTTGAGAATAGAAAAATGATGAACTCCCTGACGGAGCAATATAGGAAAGACATAGATCGCATGAAACGGTTTCAAAGAAATATACAAGAAAATAAAATCTCGATCACAAGTTGGCAGAGCCGAATGAATGAAAAAGAAGATGGAGTTTCCAACCTTGAAGACACAGTTGCAGCCAGTGAAAGAGTAAGAAAGGATCTTTTAAAAACAACCAGAATGCAGGAAAAAATAATTCAACATCTGCAAGACGATGCAAAAATGAACAACGGGAGATTAATGGGAATCAATGAGAAAGAAGGAGTCAATACAAATGATATAAAAAGAATATGGGCAGAAGTAATAGTAGAAAACTTCCCAAATTTGAGAAAACAATTATTCAGGTAACTGAAGCCTACAGAACCCCAAATAACATCAACCCAACTAAAAACACTCCAAGATATATAATAGTCAAGATATCAGAAATCCAGCTGAAGAATAATATACTAAAAGCTGCTAGAGAAAAGAAACAGATCACATTTAAAGGAAAACCCATCAGAATAACAGCGGATTTCTCTTCACAAACCATGAAGTCAAGAAGAGCATGGAGCAGAATGCTTCAACTCCTCCATGAAAACAATTTTCAGCCCAGACTATTGTACCCGGCAAAACTCTCCTTCAAGTATGAGGGAGAAGTGAAATATTTCCATGACAAAGAACAACTAAAGAATTTCATGACAACAAAACCAGTGCTACACAATATTCTGACAAATATTTTAGAAAGGGACCACAATGACCCGAATCCAACAAATGAGAAAAGAAAGATCCCAGCAAATGGAGTAACCAACTAAAAATAGGAGGAAAAATTGGTAAACACTAGCGAATAAGAGTCATGTCAGGGATAAGTCAATACATTTCAATTATAACCATCAATGTTAATGGACTCAATTCTCCAATCAAAAGAAGTAGACTTGCAGAGTGGATAAGGAAACAGAGCCCAACAATA
>PVJA010022466.1:0-34221 GCA_004027025.1 Myocastor coypus
TTTTTTTTTTTTTTTTTTTTTTTTGTCTTTTTGAGACAGGGTCTCACTATACAGTTCAGGCTGGCTTTGAGTTCACTTCTGTAGTTCAGGCTGGTCTTGAACTCACATCGATCCTCCTGCCTCAGCCTCTCAAGTGCTGGGATTACAGGTGTGCGCCACCACACCCGGCCCTTAAGAACTGCTTTAATGTCTTCAACAGAATTACATTCATATGCTATGGAGGAAAATTAGAGTAATTACATCAATATCCCACAGGCAAAGGGGAAGATCACTGCAAGGCCTTCAAAAACAGCATCAGGTATTTTAATCCAAGAGAGTATCAGCTGTGAAGTGTTACACAGAGCAGTAGGGCTCTCAGGCTGAAATTAGGACTATCGGCACCTAGTCCTTATTTCTATCATTGTGTCTGTAAAACAAAACACTAGAATAAAAACAAAAAGTGCCTCTATTAGACAGTGGTTTAGGAGAGAAACTATTAAAGGCTTAATTAAATTATACAAATCCAAGAAGAAACCAAGCTATTATATGGAAAGTGAAAAACTGAAAAGGCAAGCTGGTACAGGATGTACAGAACTCATGTAGTTGCTCTCTCAGGGCTACACAGTTGTGAAAGGGAACTCTGTGTGTTGCAGTTTCAACAATCAGGTAAAATGGAGATGTGCTGATTGATCAGCACTAAAGAAACAAATCTGATCTTCCTTTGATTTCTCTTCTACATGGAGATTTACTGCACTTATTTAGCTTTAGAGCGCAAAAGCATAAAGTACATCTCATGAGCTTCCCATGAATCATGACAATGTGGAAACTAAAAATAAGACATCTCATATTTTTGAAAATCTCATTTTATCCATAGCAACAGTCTGTAGTATGTTTCAAGGTTATGGGGAAGAAAGATGGGTGAAAAGGAAGTAGTTATTTGTTTGTAGGGAAATACTTTCTCTCTTAGTTAGAAACCAGCTGTCTCATTTCTTCCATTAACAAATACTCAGTTTTGCCTTCTAAGAGTGAGTGTGCAAATGCAAATACATCTGAAGCAGACTGCTACCTTCATTTGCTTCTTTCCTCCTTGTCCCCAGCTTGCTGAGTTGTGGGAGGAAGCACTTCCCTGAGAGCCAGCGGTGTTCCAGACTCCTCCATCCTCCTCCTCTTCCCAGCTGGGATGGCGAGTTCCTGTAACTGGCCCGTCACTCTCCCCCCAGCCATCTTGCATAGATTTGGAATCTTTAAGGAAAGAAAGAATTAATTTTATGTGACAACTACATATAACAACACCCAGAAAAAGAATTCCTTAAAGATGCAGCATTATAGTATCTTTGTAATTAGGTTTACTCCATCTACATGGCAAGGCAAATGCTATCATATTTCAGAGAGCAGAAAATCAGCCATACAGTTAAGATCCAACCTCTGCTTCAATGTTTCCCCTGCACTGAACTGAGAGGAATTCCACAACTGAAAAGAACTTGTTACAATTACAAAAAATTGCCATTTCAAGAAAACCTGGGCACCTTGTAGTAAGCACGGATTAGTGTAGCTCTGATTTTTATCTTCCTAAGAATACTGGGATAACAATGAACATTACAAATAGGTATAATAAAGAGCCACTATCTTTCTTGCTTTGAATTGGAGAAGAAAAAAGTGTGAAAAAGAAAATTAAGATCTTGCATATATAAGTTATGGCAACAGAGAAATTCACATTTAGCCATAGAAATTTCATCACAGTCACATAAAGGCGCTTCCCAATGTGACAACAACTAGCATGCCTGGGATTCTATCCTCCCTCCTGCTGAAGTTTTATTGGTAACCACAACTATTTTCTCTGTATAAGGATTAAAAATTTATATAACCCTGTATTATATTTATATGTTGTGTAAGTTTTATACCATTGATTGACAAGAGGCAGAAATTAACAAATATAAATAATATACTGCTTCCTTTATGAAAATGAAGACATGTAGATGATTGATTGATCGGTCGGTCTCTTCTCTTCTCTCTCTCTCTCTGAAACAGGTCTCCCTACATAGTTCAGGCTGATCTTTTTTTTTTTTTTTTTTTTTTTGGGACCGGGGTTCGAACTCATGACCTTGCACTTGCCCAGCAGGCACTTGTGCCTCGGAGCTATCTCCCCAGCCCCTCAGGCTGATCTTAAACTCACTATGTAGCTCAGAGGCTGACCTTAAACTTGTAGATATCCTCCTGTCTGAACCTCCTGAGTGCTGGGATTATAAGCATGCACCACCATGCTCAGCTATGCATCTTTCTTTTAGAAAACAAGAACTAAAATTTAACATTTTTCTTTCTTTTTATAAAAAAGAGTGGAGATAGAGGTGTAACTGGGCAGCAGAGCACCTTCTTAGCTTGTGTGAGGTGCCGAGTTTGATTCCCGGCACTGCTAGGGGATAAAAGCAAAAAATCAGAGCCCTCTCTTGTGTTTTCCCCCAGAGTTCTGGAGATCAAGCCCAGAACCTCACACATTTAGGTACTATACTACTAGGCCATATCCCATGCTGGAGAGCTGATATTTTAATTAAAAGTCTCACAATATTAAATTCATGGCATCTGTAAGCTAGAAAACTCAAATTAAGTACTAGACTCAACTGAATGATCTAACTCTTCCTCCATGCATTAAGCATTCATACCATTCCTATAAAGGACATGAGCCATAACTACACATGATCCTGATGAGAAGGTATTACAGAAGATGGGAAAGGTGAGCATTCTATATGGGATAGAGTTGATTCTGAAGTTGAGAGAGACACACAGAAACTCTGAAAGTACTGCTGAAAGATCACTCTATCCCAAGGATGCAGTTCAGCAATTGGATGTTTCAAGTCTAACAAATGATACTTCTTATGATGACAAAACTGATGTCACAAAGAAAACCATGATTAGAACAAAGCATATGATTTCTACTACTAAGTGGAAGAGATGATGCATGATGCTGAGAGTATAGTAAGGTTACATAGGCAGGAGCAGTGATTTTCTACAAGGAAGCTAATAATCCTAATCCTCTTGTGGTACTGTAGGAGTTTCAAATACTGCATCAATTTAAATGTAAACGCAGGATCTCTTTTCTTTTTCAATTCTGAGCATTTTATAAAACTTCATTATTTGATCAAAACATAATCTCTTATATCTGCTATATGGTAGGAAAGAAATGTTCAAACAGTTTAAAGAAAGTTACAAGCAAGTTGAAATGGTTACTTCATACTGACTTTCTCAGTTTGGGAACATCCATCCAGTGAGGCATTCCATAGCATCATTCTACAAAGTTTTGCAAGTTATGATGATTACACATTTCAGGATCAAGTGTAGCTTACATTTTCAGTGATATGAGTAAGTGTAAGGTTTTTAGTTTTGAAATACTAGAATGAAGAAATCTGTGTCAGGTTCAAGACCTGAAGGGTTTTTATGTGGACAGATGAATGAGGAAAAGAGACAAAGACAAAAGTGAAAGTACAGAAAAGGATGAAGTCCCTGAGTGGCAGAGACCATGTCCCACACTGAAAGCTTGGGTACTCTTCATTTTAATATATTTGCAAACAGTAAAAATGCAAAATAGACATAGAAAGCATATTTAAGTTACTGGGTAAAAATGTATCACACCAAAATTTCAGTTCTGGCCAGATACCAAATCTAGGTTTAAAAAAAAAAAAAAAAAAATCAACAACATTAATTTATGTCTTTTAGTTCATTGTAAACGTTGTTTGTTTGTTTGTTTGGAGGCAGGGTCTCACTATGCAGTACTGGCTGCCCTTAAATTCACTATGTTGTCCAGGCTGGCCTCAAACTCATAGTGATCCTCCGGCCTTAGCCTCAGGAGTGCTGGGATTATAGGCGTGCCACGATGCCTGGTTCGAACATTTTAATACATGCCAAGAGAAGTCACTAACATTTGATACTATTTAATTGATGTACTAGGTCCTGAGTTTCATTCCATCAGTACTTTAACCACCAAGCCCTCATCAAAATGACTGACTTACAAATTCAGAAAGAATCCCTCAAAAATCCAAAAACATGGTCTACTTACTGGGTTTCATGGCATTGGGAGCGTTGGCGGGTGTGTTTCCCCAGCCCGTGGCCGATGCTCCTGCATCATCCATTTCGCCCCACCCAGGACTGCTTTCATTCGGCTCACCCCAAGCTGAAGTCCCATTATCTGGAGCAGGTGGTGTGCTTTTGCTCCAGACTGCGAAAAGAAATGTGTCTCTAAGAATGATCTGTTAAACACCTAATATCCAGTGGGATGAAGGTGGTGGGATCAGGCACACCATTCTCTCTTGGCAGAAACAGATACAGGCTGCAACTTCATGAAGAGCATCTGGCAACATCAGTTTCAAAAAGTTCAACACTCATTACTTTTGACCCAGTAACTCTTCTGCCAGGAAATTACACCACAGATATATGTCAAAGTAGATGGAATCACATGCACAACAACGTTCACTGAATTGCTGTTAGAAAAAAAACTGGAAGCAACCTAAGTATCCAAAGGGGACAGAATAGATGAATTGTGGGTTCTCCATAAAATGGATACTATGTATGAAGTAATTAAAAGACAGACTGTATATGCTAAGATGGAAAGCTTAAAAGTAGATGAAAAGAGCAAGCTGAGTAACACCACAGGAAGTATTATCCTTTGAAAGGATAGATATGTTTTGCTATAGGTAAGAATACCCTATGTGAACAAACTGCTAAGAGATTACCTGTGGAGAGAGGCCCGAAGACTTAGCAGATTTTATTCTAGACAAAGGAGTTAAAGAGCAACTTTTCATTCCCTTCCTCATTTTTTTCAATATATAATCATTTTCTATATGTCCACAGTTGAAATCATTAGGTTTGAGTAGAAAACTCATTATAATTGATTATTAAAACGTAGAGGGGGGGCAGTACTAAAGATTGAACTCCAGCAGCACAGAGCTAGATCCCCAGCCCTTTTAGGGACAGGCTGTCTAGGCTGGCTTCAAACTTGTCCTGACTCAACCTATCAAGTAGCTGGGATAACAGGTATGTACAACAATGCTGGCACTAATATGATTAATTCTAACTAAAAAAAGACTTGAAATGTGCAAATGTGCATCCACTTAATATGGAAAATTACATGCTTTATCATAACATTCAGGTCAAAGGACACTGTATCAAACTGAAAATGAAAACACCTATTACTTGTAATGTACAAGATACGCTGTTTCCTATTCAAATAGTGAGGGAATAAGGTTTAATTCTGGGTAACTGATTATCCTGAGATAATAATCTCTTATGCAAAGTATACTCCATTCCAGAGGTAATTATTAAAAGCCACCTGGAAAGAGACTAGTTGTCCATGTGCCAGTTTTGCTTTATCACTGCAATGGTCTCTGGAAGAACACAGATTACTTCCCTTTGTTGGCGAAAGCAAGGTAGCCAGGATGAGTTCACAGATAAAAGCAGAACGGAAATCTGGTCTGCTTTTGCTACTACTTTAGGTCTTTATTTTTAAATCTAGAGCATAGTTTGTTTGGCAAAATGTAAATCTTCTGGATTCTATAGTCCATTATGATGACAGAAAAATAATTCTGGGACTAACACTAGGTTGCCATCTTTTCCTTTTGCCAAGAATGAACACTATAATATGCCACCAGCAGCTGCCAATGCTAGCATCTTACAAAAAGAGAAGTTCTCTTAGCAACAGAGTAGGAACTGTAGGTAAGTTTCTCAGAATACAGATAAATTGAATGCATATGCCTTAACACAAGTGCTTTGGCCTAAGATTTCTTTTATCAAAACCTGTGAGGAAAAAGCCATTGCTTACCCGATGCTGATTTCCCGGTCATTGGGGTGGGCAGGTTTGGTTCTCGAGGTGCTGGGCCCCCTTGGGAATTCTTATCCCACAAGTTCACATTCTTGTAGTTATAACTGTTAGGGTCTCCCCACGCTGAAGTGCCATCATCGATGTCCATTTTCCGACTAATTGACTGTGGGGATGGCTCTTCCCAACCACTGGGTTCCTCATCCTTAGGGGTCGCAGGCTGAGGCCCACTGCTCCAGTTGGAATTGGAAGGTCGAACACTGCCTGGAGGTGGTGGGGGCGGGCCTCCCCACGAACTGGAAGCCTCTGGCTGTGGCGGCGGTGGCTGCTGTGGCTGCTGCTGTTGGTGTTGTTTACTCCAGGAATTGGGCTGCCTACCTGTCTCATTCCATGCAGGGGATCTTTTGCAATCTTCCCACCCACCTTTTGAAGCTAGGCTTGCATTCCCACCATTACCCCAAGTTCCAATTTCATTCTGCCCACCTTCACCCCACCCGGCTACAGGCTTACTTGCAGAACTTTCCCAATTGTTGTTTTTTGCTTGATCAACTTCTTCTCCCCAACCATTCTTCCCAGAAGTCCATCCTTGATTGGGCTGGCGTCCACCTCCCCACCCCTGATCCTTGCTGGAATTCTCATTCCAAGAGGAAGGTGTCTTTTCATCTGGTCGTCCTCCTCCCCAGTTGGAAGAATTGTTGTTCTTATAGTCATTCCAGCCTCCTGTGTTCTTGGGGTCTTTCCATTCTGTCGAGGCTGAGAGCTCCCCCCATCCAGACTTCATTTGATTGCTTTGGCTGGGTGTATCTCCCCAGCCCCCTGAGTTCTTGGTCTGTGTGGCAGCGCTCTCCCACCCCTCAGTTCCTTTGTCAGATTTCCCCTCAGGCCTTGGCACCTCTTCAATATCCCACACTGTGTCTTGCTTAATTTGAGTTTGGCCCCAGCCAGTGTTTGAGAGCACCCTAGGGTCCAAATCAGTTCGGCTCAAAAGAGTCTGCAAGACAGCCTGACAATCAGGATGTGTGGGCCTGTATGACCGACGGCCAGAATTATGACTATCACTACTTCCTGCTTTATGGTTGCTTCCAGTGCTCTGACCTCCAACTTCACTTCCTGTGGAGCTGGAAGATCTTCCCCAACAGGGAGCCTGGGCATTGCCTTGGTTTTCAGGGAGGGGGTGGCCCTTTTGATTGTCCCATGCTCCAGTGCTAGAATTTGGTTGGTTTGGACCACTCCATTCTCCAATTTTCAACTCATCAGACCCAGTGGGCTGTTTCCATTCTCCCTGAGAGACCCCAGATGTCATTTTGTTCCCTTCACCCCATTTGTTGTCATTAGAGTCCTGAGGGCCAAAGTTCCAGGACCCACCCGTAGACCTGTTATTGTTGTCCCAAGAGTCATTTTTTGACCCAGTTGATTTCTGAACAGAAGCTCCTTTCCAGGAGTCCTCTCTATCTTTTCCATTGTTCCCATTATTTCCAGAATTGCTTTGTCCAGAGACTGTGTCAGTTCCAGAAGGCCCCCTAGCTGCACCCCAAGATCCAACACTCCCAGTCTTTCGATCTCCAGTGCTTTGTGAAGGGGCATCAGTGCTCCTGGAGGTGTTCCCCAAGCCCATTCCAAAGGGCATTCCCTTATTCTCCATGGGGTTTGGTGAACTTAAGTTCAAGGAGTTAGTGTTTCCATTTTTTGGTCCATCAGTGTTATGAATTTGAGCCTGTTCTCTGCCAGAGACAACAAAATTAACACCCGCATTTTCCATCTTTGACTGCTGTTCCCTGGATGCCTGACCTACTGTGCTAACTTGTGCACTGGAATTACTATTATCTGTTTCCAATGCTCCTTTCCTAGAAGTTCCTTCTTGGACCAGCGCTGGCCAGGCAGATGGGTTGCTATTTGGGTTAAAGTTGCTGAAGCCAGAGCCAGGTCCAATTCTATCCTGACCACTCACATTCCTCCAATTACTTAGTCCATTGCTGCTCTCTGCAGTAGAGTTGGAAGATTGAACAGATTTAGCCTTAGGGTCAGATTTCCAGACCCCAAGATTACATTCGTTCCCAGAACTTGCAGACTGGCACTGGCTCCCTTTGCTTTTGTTACTAGTGGTGCTTCCTGGCAGAGTGCTCTTCTCAGAGCCAGGGTTCGAGGCACTGTTGTTATCGGTGGTGTTTTCGGAAGAAGATTCAGTGTCTTTGCTGGCAATACAAGGCCACTCTTCCATGTCAGACCCGTCTACAATCACCTTGTCCCAGATGTGAACTGGGTTGGGGGAGGTGCCGTTGTTGGAGGAGGCTCCCGGGCCCCAAGTGGAATTTGCATAATTTGAAGCAGCAGCACCTCCAAGGGTTGACTCTGAGAAAGAGATCAACACATCAGTCACAACTGCATATGTACTGCAATCCTCACCTGGAGCTTTGCTTTAACTGCCTCTAGGAGAGCTCCTCCAGGGTCCCTACACTTTGGCTTCTCTACCTATTTGTGTCTCTTATTTTTTTTCTTGTTTCAGAACTTTTGTTTGTTTATTTATTTTTATGGCCGGCTCAGCCTGCCCTGAGGGCAGGGCTGGCACAGCATGTGGTGTGGGGGATCGAACCAAGGTCCTTGCAGCCGCCTGCAGGCGCTTTAGACCACTGAGCCATCCTGCCAGGCTCTTATTTGTGTCTCTTTTACAACTGTCTGAGTCATCTCTTTTCTACCATTTGTCTGTGGTTATATTTGCTAAGCCCAACTTGACATATTGTCTTTAAAGCTACCTCCCTGCTACCCTTAGTGACAGAGGAGGATCTACTTATACCTTGAGATAAATGCAATAGTACTCTAAACTTGCTGTGTACCTTCAGTCTATTCTAATAAAACTGGCAGCAGTGATTTCTCTAAAACAGAATTTTGGTTCTCCTACTCCTATATGAGGGTCTTTGTTTGTTTGTTTGTTTGTTTGTTTATTTCTTGGTGGCACCAGGGATTGAACTCAGGAGCACTTACTCTACTGAGCAATCTCCCCAGCCCTACGAGGGTCTTAATGATTTCTTAATGTTCAAAAATAAAGTGAAGCCGGGCGTGGTGGCTCACGCCTGTAATCCCAGCACTGGGAGGCTGAGGCAGGAGGATCGGTGTGAGTTCGAGACCAGCCTGGGTTGCAAAAGTGAGCTCAAGGCCAGCCTGAACTGCATAGCGAGACCCTGTCTCAAAAAGACAAAAAAAAAAAAAAAAAACCAATAAATAAATAAAATGAAATAAAATAAAAGGGGTATTTAAAAATAAAGTGAAACTCCTTGGCTTGGCATTTGATCAATATACTATGATGCAGAGCCAACCACCCCCTTCTACTCTACAACTATCTACACAGATAAAATTCTATATGGATGTGTTTTCTTACTCTGGCATCATTCTATGCCGGAACCTACTTCTTTTTTCTTCTTAAATTCACACAGTGAAATTTATTTATCTTTCTGGGCCTAGTTCAAGTGCCATTTCTTCTACGAAGCTGCTTTGAAACTCATCTGAAAATCACCTTTTCCTGTCTCGAGCCTTCTCCCCAGCGCAGTAGATTCTATTCACATCTTTCCTTCCCCATGCAGTGCCTCTTTGCTGGAGGCGCTATCTTGCTGACATGTCAATTCCACACAGTGGTCAGTGCAGCTTTGCTCAGGGAGTGTGTGCTAAGTGATGACTGCTGACTAAGTTGGACTCTGGGGTACATGAACAGGAATCAGAGAGAAACTGTATTCCCAGGATCTTAATCTGAAAAACCAGTCTAGCTCAGATATATCTTGGTGGAATTTACTATATTTGGTGGTGATGTTTATAATGAGATCAATGTGAAGGTGAATGAAAACTCACAGAATCCAACTCTCGAGATTTAAAGTGCTCTTTGGTTTTAACTATGCAAACAAGAGCTTGATGCACAGTGGACCCATGTCTCTGTCTAGGCTTGGCTGTGCATGGTGCAGAAACTCAATACGACAGTTCCTCACATGCTTTCTTTTCCAGGTGACCACCCAGGGCCAGGCAGGCAGGGCTATGAGGCCTTTCCCTGTCCCCTCCAAGCCTGGTCTGCAACCTCCCACAAGGAAGCCTAATGGCCAGGGTTATTTCTGTATGAGCTCTATGTCATCACTACGTTTTCATCTGTTATTACTCTGTGAGGTAGTGATAAGAGTTTTCTAGGCAATTCTCTGTTCAAGTTCAGAGCTGAAATGAAGCATCTCAGCAGTGGCATTATGTGTATAGTACAGGAGTTTAACAGAGCTCAAAATCCAGAATCCCCCCAAAGCCCACCAATTTTTAAAAATCTAGTCAACTATTGAGTGCTATTACTTCATGTCTTCTTAAGACTCTATATGGTAATCAGAGTCCCTTCTCTACTCCTAGCTTTTGAAAGTATAAAGTGGGCATCTGAAGACTCAGCAGTTAGTGAGTCTAAACTCTCCACTAGGAGTACAGTTTAGCACCCCTGAAGCCCAGCTTTAGGGAGGCATCCATGCACATTTCATCCTGGGATCCTCTCCCACCTTCTGGATGGTACCAACAATCTTGAAAATCAATGGTTTTTGTTGACTTCACAATGGAGTTTGTCTTTAGAGCTGTCACTCATGTAGCCCATGACACTGGTACCTTACCTGGTGCAGTCCCACTCTCGTTCTGCAGCAGCGTTCCTGACACTTGTGCGTTGTTTGGGTTTGCTCCAGGTGCTGTGCAGGGAGGAGGCCCTGCCCCGCCCCCGAGGAGCATGCAGGACGGTGGAGGGGGCTGTCCACGTTTTAGTAACACTTTGTGGTCCTGCTGGCAACGGAATCGCGGTGGCACCTCCCGAGGCATGTAGCGGGCGGCGCTTGGCGGTTGTCCGTTCGGCACTGCCACCCTTTTGGCATTGTTGCCACCATTGACTGGTGGCGATGGAGAGCTGCCAATCGGGCTGGCGGCCGTTGGTTGGCTTAAACTTGGTTTCGTCACTTCGGGCACTGAAAGAGAAGGGTTGGAAAGTCTTATGACATCAAATACATTTAAAAAAAAATTATTTAAAAAAAATTTTACATGACGGGGCCCGGCAGGATGGCTCAGTGGTCTAAAGAGCCTCCTTAGGAAAGCTTGGGCAGCTACAGGGACCGCAGTTCGATCCCCGGCACCACATCAGGGCAGGCTGAGCCGGCCATCAAAAAAAAAAAAAAAAAAAAATTTTACATGAGACCAATTCTAATAAGTCAATTCTTTCACTCTACTCTCTAGGGACATAATCTTTCCAAATTGCTTTGAACATCTTCAGTTTACTGAAGACAGGGTGAGGGAGTGGTGGGTAGAAGTAATTCAAAAATTCAAAGACAGCAAGAAGAAAAAGTAAGATCACAGAATCATAGAATTATATTCCACTATTAAGGAAAGAAGGAATTATTCACTCCACTAAATGAATAGCAGAATTAATTCCCACAAGGGTTGTCAGCAGGTCCATGGCAAAGTCTTGGTAAAGCTTCAAGGCTTTTAGCTCCAGGACTCTGCTCCTTCACCCACACTTGAAAGTCCCTGTACTGGAGCTAAGCATGCTCCATCTACGCTTGTGCAAATGCTGTCCATCTTTCTCTACCACTGAATTTTCCAAATTACACTGAAATTCTCCAGTGACAGCCCTTCTTTCCACCTGGCCCAATTCCCTCAAGGCCTGGACCATCACTCATCTTCTGCTTCTTAGGGCTTGACATAATGTAGAACTCTATGGGGAAGCTCAGGCCTGGAGAATCACAAAGCTCCACTTGGCTTTGGTTCCTGCAGCTACCTGAACTCAAAGTCTTGCTCAGCATTATGTGTATTAGAAATGACACAAATCTTTTAGTTTTTACCCCCAATTTTTTATTCCAATTAATACAAAAATTTCAAAATGTAGATAATTTTCCTACTTACTTTAAATAATACAACTAATAACCTTATCAGCAGCACATGAATGTGAAGAGCAACTGTGAAGCCACACCCTGTGGGGCCTTTCAGCTGGCCATAGTGGTTCTTTTATCAGTCTCAAGCCATAGTGGTTCTTTTATCAGTCTGTACTCCTCTCACATTCTCAAAAAAAAAAAAAAAAAAAAAAAAAAAAAAAAAAAAAAAAAAAAAAAAGACTATCACCCTTTCCATGAAACCTGCCAGTAAAGAGAGGCTGGCCGAGTGTGGTAGTGCATACCTATAATCCCAGCACTTAGGAGATGGAGGTGGGAGGCTCATTGTGAGTTCAAGGCCAGTCTGAACAATATAGGTCAACTCTGTCTCAAAAAAGAAAAATAAAAGAAAAAAAGAAAGAAAAGAAAAAGAAGAAATAGAGGTTGGCAGTATTACAAAATAATCTGAGGCTTAAAACCCTGCATGCAGAGTAATGCTGAGGCTAGCTATAGCAGCAGGCCTGTGCTGACTGCTGAAATGATGCTGGGCCAGCATGTTGCCATTTAGCTGGCTCCTCTATGAGGAGAAAGATACATCAAC
Source organism: Myocastor coypus (assembly GCA_004027025.1). Classification (NCBI taxonomy): domain Eukaryota; kingdom Metazoa; phylum Chordata; class Mammalia; order Rodentia; family Myocastoridae; genus Myocastor; species Myocastor coypus. The sequence goes on from PVJA010022466.1 coordinate 12,239, forward strand.
AGAAATCAGGGGCCCAATCTATTCTACCACAGGTCACTAGTAAGTACTGAGGAATAGGAGAAAAGAATAGCTACATGAAGCAAGATTCAGGCAGCCTCTCTGTATACCCTCAGCCAGTCACAAGGCTAAGGGTGACTTAGTCAGTCAGGAAGGGGTGGGAAGTCAGAGAAATTCTGATGGACAGAATAAACATGGGATTTAAGAAAGTACATCAGCTGAAGCCTAATACTAATATACTAGCCTCTGTAAGAACTACAGCAGCTGATGGACAAATAACATGTAAATGAATGCAGCTTATTTAAGATGACTTTCCCATGTGTTTCTGGGAGATCCCACATGGCACTGCCGATGCCCTTTTTCTCTTGTGACACTATGTAAGAAATTGGCAACAGCTGGGTGGATTCTTCCCAATTTATTTTTAGGATGCAATAAAAGGGCTCAAATCTTTATACTAACTTGGCTGGCTACATGTTTTAATTCTTCTGGAAGGAAGGAAGGAAGGAAGGAAGGAAGGAAGGAAGGAAGGAAGGAAAAAACAGGCAGGGAGGCAGGCAGGCAAGCTGGCTTAAACTGCTGAGTGCCAAACATTAGTTTGACTAAATTTACAACATCCAGGGTATTGTTTCAACCAAATGCATCTATGTACCATATAGGATTCCTTGCACAAATTCCCTGGAGCACTTTCCCACCATCAGATCAGACTGTATCGACTATAAATGATAAAATCACTTAAAAATACAAACATGTACTGGGCATGGTGAAATCCCCACATTCTGGGAGGCAGAGTCAGGAGGACTACAAGTTTGAGTCCAATGAAGGTCCTGCCCTGGGTTTACTAAAAGAAAAAATGGGGTAAGGGTTGGTATCAATCCTCTAATATAATGCTGTCATGGGACATGAGTCATTTAGAAGCTTCTAGAACATGGTCAGAAAACCTTACAGGACCATGTGAGCCACAGGCTAACATGTTTCAGGACCAGAACAGACACTGGATTCTTTTTTTTTTTTTTGGAGGGACCAGAGTTCGAACTCACAACCTTGCACTTGCCAGGTAGGCACTTGTGCCACGAAACTATCTCCCCAGCCCCTGGATTCTTTGTTTATTTATTTATTTTTATGGCCAGCTCAGCCTCAAGGCTGGCACAACATGTGGTGCTGGGGATCGAACCGCGGTCCCTGCAGCCGCCTGCAGGCGCTTTAGACCACTGAGCCATCCTGCCAGGCCCCCCCCTGGATTCTTATTCTATTTCTTTCATTACATTTATCTGTTATTTGAAGAATGTTTTTGTGTATGAGTATTGGGAACTGAACTCAGAACCCTGTACTTGCTGGGCAGGCGCTGTGCCACTGAGCTATATCCTCAGCTCTCAAGAACTTTAAACATTTAAAGTTCAATCAAAATTCTTGACATTTACTGAAGAGCAATTCAGCTATTAGCGCTGATCCAACCTGATTCTCTAATCAGAATTAGCATGTTAAAAAAAACAAGACAGCGTTTACACCTCGAAATGCTCCAGAACATCAATATGACAAAAGAGGAGAGAAATTATCATTATGTATGAAAGTGTTACTTTGGAAGCCCTTACTTTTTTGCATCTTAATGATATGCAGGTGAATTTGTAAGAATGAGCTGCTCAAAACAGGCCAGTTTCTTATTTTCCAGAGGAAGTCTGTGGCTTTAAACATGGCCATGGTTATCACAGAGAAATAAAAACACTGGAGGAAAATACTGGGTATCTTATTTTCTAATTTCTACTCAATGTACTTCTAAAAACCATAATACTGTATATACTAATGACCGAAATGTTCCCCTTTCTCATGCTCTTTACCATATACTATTCTACCTAGCACTCTCAACTTCTAACTGCCCCTTTTCTGACAATAAGAATCTTTCAGATAGAAGTATTCTTTAAGAAATTTCTAGGGCTGGCAAGATAGTTCAGTGGACTAAGTGCCTGCTTGGGTATGGTGGCACATGCCTATAATTCCAGTGCTGGGAGGGTGAAAACAAGAGGATCACTACGAATCCAAGCTGCATAATGATGAGACTCTGTACCAAATACATAAATGGAAAAAGAAAAAAAAAAAAATTCTGAAAAAGGTGAACCTCATTCTCATTTTTTTTTAGTACACATGCATAATGAACCCATTAACTGCACAGGACCAATACAAATTACTATTTCCTTTAATTCTAATGATGGAACAGTAACAAAAGTTACTTAAGAGCTAAGAGGTTTTTTTTTTTTTAAGTACAAACAAAGTCTAGGGTAGATATTATTTCAGGCCGAAAATTTAACATCTTAAGCCCACTGACCACAATGAATGGCCAGTGGTCCAATGCTCTATGATCCGTGTGTGCTGTCTCTCTTTACCTTCCACACACTCCTTCACTCCAAAGCACCCTGGCATCTGCCCTCAACTTTCCCTTCTTATTAAGTCGCTAGTGGTCTTCACTGCCAGGCTAATGGGCACTTGCTGGACCTTTGCATCTTCAACTTGTCTGCAGCTTCTGCCAGTACTGGTCAGCCCCTCCCTCTCTGTTTGTGTGAGACCCGCTCCGGCTACCTCTTCAGCTCTTCCTTTCTCTTCCTTTGTGGGCTTCTCATACTCTGGATCAGGGGTCAGCAAGCTTTCTGTAAAGGGCCAGATAGTAAATATTTAGGCTTTACTGGCCTTATGATCTTCATTGCAACAACTCAACTCTGCACTTGCAGCGAAGGACAATGTGTAAACAAAGAATGTGGCTGTGTTTCAATAAAATTGTATTTATGACAGTGAAATACAAACTTAAAACAGTTTCACCTGTCATGAGATATTGTTCTTTTTCCCAAAATAACTGAAACATAAAATAATATTCTTATCTCAGAAACAGTACAAAACCAGGTGACAAATCAGATTTGGGCCACAGTTGGCAATCCTGCTTTTTTGTTTTTCCAATCCTCTTTTGACTTTCAATCACACTTGTGAAAGCAAGGCAGAAGGCTGTAAGCCTTGTTTTTTTTTTTTTTTTTTAAATATATGGGTTGGCCTGATAGCTCAGCAGACTAAAGCACCTGCTTAGGCAGAGCACAGCAGCCAGGGTTTGATCCCTTGTGGGCCATGCTGGCCCCACCCACAGGGCACACTATGACATTGAGACTAGGTATGGTAGCATGCACCTGTAATCCCAGCACTCAGGAGGGTGAAAAAAGGAGAATGAAACATTACAAGTCTGATCTACATAGTGAGACCTTGTAGACCCTGTCCTAAATACATAAAACAAAACCAAAAAACTACCTGTGCCTGATGATGGGTGCTGGTAGTTTCAACTACTCAGGAAGGAGAAAGACAGTGAATTTGAGGCTGACTTGGACAACATAGCAAGACTATCTCAAAATAACATAAAAACAAAACCAAAACAACAAAAACTCAGGGCGAATATGTTCAACAAAACAACAGTATGAAGGTAGGCCTATACCCTTCCCACAATTATATTACTTTAGCATAAACTTTCTTATGCTGAAGTTTTAACTAGAAGTTGTATAATTCACTATCTCCAATGCAGATTTCTTGAACACTTCCCCTAAAATCTACTCTAGATTCAAATCCTTAGCATGATTCAGTCAGTCATGATTCAGCTGGTGCTCAGGTTAGCTTCGATGTGCACAAGAACCCCTCTCCCACCATGACTATTAACCAGGTAAAGTCTTCATCACTTCTCATCTGCACTATGTTGCATGTACTTGCCTGAGCACTTGGGCTGGGAGCATCTCACTCTCATTCGCTCTGAGGCAGCCAGCTGTTTCCAAGTGAGTGGTGCCCACCCAGATTGGAACATGCAGGCATTTCTACAGGGTGAGGAGCTATAATTCATTTATAACTGGTTTTCTCTGGAGGGAACACCCTGCCAATATTAGTAAAGTGGACAAACTAAAGATTATCTAGTCACCACCACATTCTGACTACAGTATACCCCTGGTGTAAGCTCAGAAGACGGAGCTGCTGGACTGCACTGGTTTGAAATGATCTTTGGGCTGATAGGAAGTGCCATCCTTCAGGTGGGTGCCACCTGGGACAAAAAGACAATGTCATGATCTACTTCTTTGAGCCACAATAGCTAATAACAGTTTTAACTTATACTGAGCTAGACACTTTGCTGCACTGCTTTGAGGCACCTTGGTGCTTTGGGTCAGAATAAGTCTCTCTACAAAATTTGTATTTACTACAAAAATATGAAATATCAGACACCAGTGCCCTGCAAATTTTTAGAGACAGTACCTTAGGTCCCCAAGATTGGAAAACCTGGGTGTTTATAAATTTTCCCGGGGTGACAAATTTCCTGACCACCCTGACCCAAATTTCATGTGGTCCATGAGGTTGCTCTCTTGCTGCCCACTACAGAAACTGTAATTTCCATTCTGGACACTACTTGCCTAGAAATGCAGCTAAGAGCATTAATCTCTATAAACTGGTCATTTCATACTGATGACTTATTAAGGCCAGATTCCTCCATTACATGATCTTTGCATTTCAACTCTTTAACCTTATTCATTCCCATTAAATTTCAAGTTGGTAAATCTAATTTATTATATCAATTACAAGAAGTTTTTATTCTAATACAGAGCAGGGGAATCCAAGTTTCTGCCTAAAGAGCTTTTCTTCTTGTTAAATAAGTACCAGGCCCAACTCTAATACATGCTATCACAGAACCTCCACTTGAAAGCCCAGAATTCATACCATTAATCTTTCTTAATGATAGAAGATGAAGGAAGAACATATGATCAATCTATTTTTTTCTCTGAAATATAGAAAAAGCTTTCTTCAGCCTCTATACAACCTAAGGCTTGGGTACTAGCAATCTTTTTTTTTTTCTTTTTTTCCTTATAGGTTCTGCTGAGGAAAGAGGGATAGGTGTGGAGTTAAGGTGAGAACACTTGAAGATACCACATGCATAGAGAAGCAGGACCCAGAAAAACGTTCACCAAAGGAAGAAAAGACAAACAACATGTGGAGTACCCAACAAAGATGAAGACAGAAAATCCAGAAAGGCCAAGGGCTTCTCCTTCTTAGAGTCTAACAAACTTCAGGGACAGTTTTTATTGTTACTTCTGGTCTCTTTCCTGGTTCTAACAATTACATTCTTTAAGAGAGGTCGAACAAGAGCTCAGCTCACTTTATTTTATGACGGGGGTGGGGGAGGTAACAAGGAGAACTTGGGAACTGTGAAGTTGTATTCTATCTATGGCAGGCACAAAAAAGGCAGTTTGTGGAAGGAGAATTTGGTAGTGAGTAAAAAGTTTGATCTATTTATTTTTTAGGTACTAGCAATCAAAGTTGGGACCTTGTGTTTGCCAGGCAGGTGCGGCATCACTGAGCTACATTCCCCGCTGGTATGACTCTTAACACTTTGGCAGAAGGGGAATGTGTTTTAGAACAGATCTATTACCAAAAAACAAAAAATTAAACCCACCTACTTGAAAGAATGTCTAACAGATTTCTCAGTTTTCCAACAAAAACACTACCCATCATGCAGAGCAACTTGGTTCTACAGAACAACAACAACTTGGTTTCATGAGCATTGGACTTTTGGCCAGCCGTAGGAACTCCACTACCATGTTTCGGCAACCACAGAACCTGAGCTATCCAGGAAAACACTGATTTTCTCATCTATTTCCATAAATGATAAAAAAAAATGTCCTGTAATACTGACATTGTACCACTACAAATAACACTGCTACCACAGTAAAAGTGTAGTTTATATTTCAATCACATAACTTAGAAATGCAATTTCAAAAGAGAGCCTACTGTAGGGTTGGGAACTAGTGAATAAACATGGGGAGAACACTATTTTCCCTAGCCAATTAAGATAATTATAATAAATAATGCTTTCTCTGTTTATTTTCTAGTTACTACAAAATTCCAAGCTACATTCTTCTTTAAACTTTTCATTGTTGTTTTAGTGGTGCTGGAGATGGACCCTACAGTCTACAGAGTTATATCATTAGCTCTTTTTATTTTGAGATATGGTCTTAATAAATCTCCCAGGCTAGGCATCAACTGACAATCCTGCTTGAGCCTGTCTAGTAGCTGGGATTACAGGTATGCAGTAATAAGATCCAGTTGGAAATGCCAGCTTTTTTGCTATCTATGTGTGTTACTGAGAATCAAACCCAGTACTAGTCAGCTACATCCCAGCCCCTTTTTATTTTTTGAGACAGCTGCTAAATTGCCCAGGTGGAACTCAAACCTGTGATCCTCCTGTCTCAGACATCCAGAATGCTGGGATCACAAGTGTGTGTCATCATGGCCAGCTTTGAAATTCTTTTGATTAAAAATACATCACAGTAATGCCTATTTATCCGAAAATATTTGTATAACTAAGTTTGCCAAGAAACTAGCACTATGACATATTAGTATTTCCATTATTTGGTAGCATGCTTTTTGGCCTTTTGGTTCCACAAAACCAAGCAAGGAAGAAGCAATCATTACAAGGCCTCCTGTCAAGCCTCGACCCCTCTCCAACATCTTTATTCTCCCTCAAGTTATCAGTAAGACACAGGACAGTGGTCTTTAAGTTCTAGGGTCACCTGTTAAGTTCTCCAAAATACATCTGGTAGGGGCCTTAACTTGGGACTGTGAAGGTCTAGGCTCTTATTCTAACACATGCCTAATTTACAACCACATATGCTACTGTGTGTGTGTGTGTGTGTGTGTGTGTGTGTGTGTGTGAATATGTCAACAACAGGAGCTGCCTCAAAGAATTGCCTACTTTCCCCATTCTTCTTTTTGGAATGGGGAATTAATTCAACTCAGGACCTTGTGCTAGCCAGGTAGGTACTGTGCCACTGGGTATGTCCCTGGCCCTACTTTACCAATCTGAAGGGGAACTGATCAAAAGTGTTCACCAACACTAGATGAAACTGCGTAATAAAAAGTAATAGGAGAGAGAGAAAAAATAGGAGATAGAAAATGATCAAGATACAATATATGTGTATCAAATTCCCATAACAATTTATTATGTATCACAAACATATATCAGTGAAAAATATTAAAAATAAAGAACTGAAAAGACATGTACCCTTAGGTTGCATCATGTCACACAACTTAACATGTCACACAGAATTAACTTATGTAAAATGTATTATCTTTAAAAAAGTATACTCTAGGCTCTAGCTCAGAAGACAGTATGAAGTTTCTAGATGTGATATTTGAATTTCAGGCTTATAGATTTCATGGATGCAGATGGTTGCCAGACTTTGTAGTTCCCATCTAAAATGAGAAGTTGATGTTTTATAATTGTTCTGCAAAACTCCTGAAAAAGTTCCTTCAAAATCATGACTCACATACTTTTAAAACAAAGTATTTACTTAAGGCCAACTAGAAACACTAACACAAATACTTTTCATTTGTAGTTATTGCTTTTCAGTCACTGCAAACAACCCACCTTAATTACTCTACACCTACTCTTTTGAGCAGATTGGAAGTTGAGTCAGCCAACAGTGTGAAATCTGAATACAAAAGGTTCCTATAAAAGAGAAAAAAAACCTTACCTTTGGTTTTTTGTTCCGTGACCTGCAAAACAAATGGACATAAGTAAATGAGATTTGCTTTTTAATTCAGTACTATACCATAAGATTAATTTTAATAAATCAAGCAATTCAAGCTGTAAGATGAAAATGTCATTTACTATTTTGATTGGGATGACTACAGAAAATCAAATTGACATAGCCCAGGAGATAGCTCTGTGGCAACACTGCCTGGCAAGTGCAAGGTTGTGAGTTTGAATCCTGGTCCCATAAAAAACAAACAAACAAAAAAACCCCTCAGGAACCCATCATGAGAAGCCTCAGAGATCAAGAAAGAAAAGCAGGATTCAAAACCAAGCCTTCCTGCCTTGTTTTCCAGTTACTTCCTAGCTGTGGGCTTTTGCTTTTTTACCTGTCTGTTGAATGGAAATAATAATAGCATCACTCAGGATTAAATAAGATCTTTGATGTCAATGTGTAATACATATCTGATGTTATTATTGAAGTTTATATAAAGTATAACATAGCATGCAGTATAGTAATAAGACAAATAAATATGCTCAAAATTTTTGAACAAATAGTGCTTTTTTATGTATTTAGTACTGAGTCTACAAGGTCAAGAGGGTCTCACTATGCAGCTTGGACTCAATCCTGTTTTCAGTCTCCCAAGCAATGGGATTACAGGCATGCACCACCATACCTGGTTCCAGGACTGGCATGGCAGGTAGTATTGGGGATTGAAGCTGGGTCCTTGTGCTTGCCAAGTAGGTGCCTAGGTCACCGAACTATCTCCCCAATACAGTGAAATAATGCTTTGTTAAAAGTATTTTGGGGCTGCAAGATGGCATAGTGGTATAAAGTGCCTACTTAAGCAAGCAGGGACAACAGTCTGATCCCCAGAACCATATGCCAAGCTAGTCCTATCTCCACGGTGGGCTGAGCCAGCCACAATTAAAAAAAAAGAAAAAGTATTTTGTATAATAATGGAGTGCACTACTCTACCATAAAGGATAAGTTTGAGACATTTCTAGGTAAATGGATGCACCTTGAGACCACACTCTTAAGTGAAAAATATCAGACACGTATGTAAATACCACATTATTTCTCTGGTGTCAAAAACTGAATGTATAAATCAGAGTGAAAATGTGTAACAAGTATTATGAAATAGGAAGAAAATGTTCAAATGAATAGGGGAAAAGAGTGGGGAGAGCAAAATGAAAAAAATGAGAAAAGAAGGAAAAAAATGGAAACAAAGCTTTTATAAATGGGGAGAGAAGGAGGGGTTGAAGGGAGGGTGGGGGAATGGGAAAAAAGTTACATACATGTACAAATGCTCTATGATGAATGTGATTAGGTATATCTAAAATGTTCCAATAAAATCAGATTGAAAAAAGTATTTTTTAATAACTAAGACATCTAGGTAAGTAGTTCACATAAAAGGTTGGATGGCTAAATATTAAAACAGGCTTTGGACAATATGGAAGTAATGTTTGGGAGTCATGAAAAACTGTTGATATTATTAAAGAGATGATATTTAAAAAGGGCACCTAATTATACACACCCTAAAATATAAAAACAAAACCACAGAAGGCCATACATAAGAAACATATCCAACAGGAAATATGCCAGAATTCCAGGAGTAGTTACATTACATCTTCAAGAACATGGGTGATTCTGACCTACTTTTCCCAACTGTCAATCTTCTAAAGCACTTTTATATTGGTCATCTGGTTCTTTTTAAAATTAATTAATTAATTAATTAATTAATTTTTCTTGTTTCAGAACCTTTGTTTATTCACTCATTTTTATGGCCGGCTCAGCCCGCCCTGAGGGCAGGGCTAGTGCAGCATGTGGTGCCGGGGATCGAACCGCAGTCCCTGAAGCTGCCCAAGCTTTCCCAAGCAGGTGCTTTAGACCACTGAGCCATCCAGCCGGGCCCTGATCATCTGGTTCTTGTAATAAGAATTATTAGAAAATGAATACTGTAATCTTACAAAACAGGTTTGGTTATTTGTAGCTGGTGATTGCACTGGGCTACTGCTGAGAGGGTTCATGAAGTTATATTTGAAAGGTCCATCCTGTAGCTAATGAGCCCAGCTGAAAATGGGAACCCACCCTACCTCTCCCAAACCTTGAATCTGAGCTAAACAATTTACTCCTAGGATATACTAGAGTACTTCTTCTGCTCTCATGTTAAAGGACAAGCTAATTTTACTATATTGAATTTTTAGAACATAATGTTGTAAAAATGAATGTGTTTCTCAGTGATAATTGCTACAGAGCTCAATTCTATTGAAAATTTCCTTGTATAATTTCTCTATAATCTTCATGTATCCAAAAACTTGCACAAGAACAATTCCTTGAGGCAATTCAGGTTTTATACCAACGTAAGTACTTCTTAGAATGCCATTCTGAAGATCAGTAGCACAGAAGTCAGTGACTTCCCTAATTGTAACCAATAGACTCAAATAATGTCAAATATGTCTTATAATGTGGATTCTGTTAAATGAGCCAAGCCCCAGATGGTGAAAAGCTGGACAGCTACAGCACATGTTCTGCCAACACTACACAATGTTCCTTCAGTGGCCTGAGCCTTATGAATGAATGGAGGCCTTCTTAACACCTCTCTCATGAATGGAAATCTAACACAGTTTACTCAGGGATGGCTGTCTGAAAAGTGCAAATGGCAACAATCATCTAACACAGTGGAAAATAAGTTCTTTTAATTTTAAATAAAAGTTCATGCTTTAAGAAAGTCATACTGCTACCTTCATCACCCCGTGCCCCCCTTGGTGCTGAGGACTGAAGCCTAGGCCTTGATCAGGCTAGGAAAATGCTCTTACCCTGAGTATACTAGCTCACCATCATTCATTCTTGACAGTTCATTTATTTATTAAACAAACATTTTGAGTAATTTACTGGACATCAGGCACTACTCTAGGTACTGGCAATACAAATAGCAGAAGACAGACAAAGAGATAAAGCAGTGGGGTACACAGCATGAAAGATGTGGAAGCACTCAGAAAAGGCCCCACAGACATGTGCTGACTGACCAACTAATAGAACCTCTGACCCCTTCTCAACAGTTCTTTGCTCCACAGCACATTTTATACCTCCTAGCTATCTTTACAATAAGGCTGGAAACCACTAAGACTATCACATGGTGAGCTTTGTGCTTTCTCCTTAAAACTGCTAAGCTGGAATTTAATTCTGAAATCATGAAATAGCTTAGTATAATAAAATGCTACCAAAGGCCATGTGTCAGCCTTGATTCTATATTATCTGATCTAGAACAATTGTGAGCAAAAATGATGGAGTTTCCTTTGGTAATAATCACATCAAATTTTATGGAGATTTGTTTCTGCCATGACTTCTTAATCAGTTTTCAATACAGATGCAAGCACACTGAGGGCTGACCACTTGCACATCCTCTGCATAAATAATCCCAATTCACCTACCTGCTCTTTAAATCACTTTATTAGTGCAGTTGACAACGTTTACAGATGTGGGTTTTATTAATCACTTTCAGATACTACTTTTGGTTTAAGGACACACGGTTATCTAGGTTAAGAACAAAGATGAAATGTACATTGTTTACATTTACTTTGCTTGCTCTCTATTGTCAGCAGCAAGGATCTGTTAAGATCTTTGGTGTCCAGCCTATTTAACTGTCCATTTTAACAGCATGCAAAATCTGATTTTTCTACAAATTTAGCATATAAAAATATGACTGCCTGAAGAGAAAAGACATTCTCTGGAGTCTGTCACTCAGCATTTCAGCAGCATACCTTATCTTGTCAGCATGGGCAAGGCATAGGCCCAAGAGCCCTGAGGTCTGAGGGGCCACACCAATAACATGCCAACATTGGGGCACCAGCATACAGCAACTTCAAGGAAGGGAGGTATGCAGCTGTATATACAAAATGAAGTACTAAGAAGACCACTGGATTATTATCTGGCTTCTTTACTGAGCCATTACTCTAGAATTTTAGACAAGTTTAACAAGCTCAGAAGAACAGCAGCACCTAGAAACAGGTACTCTACAGCCCGACGATGTGATGGGGAGCACATCATACTACTAACAGAAACACAATTAAAAGCAGACAAAATCTTGAAGAGCACAGCAATTATAGCACCATATAACAAATATTCCTTTTAATTAAGTCATAACAGAAAGAAAAATATATACTTCATAATATGGCATAATATTTCCAGGATTTTTTTATACTGGTTTTCACAAAAGATCTACTTTGATTCTTCCAAAAATTATGAGAAACACTGTACCCAACAATGCCGGGAAAACTTGTGCACCCCTTATACTATATCTCACACTGGCATGTGTCCTACTGCCTTGCCTCTCTGTTCTAAAATCAGAATAGTTTCTATGTTCCTAAACTGAGCCTCAGTAACTAGCACTGTGGCAAGAACCGTTAAGCCTGTCTGCAGGGAGATCCTGCTTCTCAAGTGCCTCAGGTAGCAGGGACAAGAACTGGGAGCAAACGGTCTTCTTCCTGAAAAGATACTGCAGCAATGAGCTCAAGTCAGGTGTTACTAAAAGAATGGTGAGGTGGAGGAAGGAAGCTGTACCACGTGACTGCTATGAAAGAGGGGCAAATTTAAAAGAAAGCAGGCCAGGCATTTTAACTACTCTGCTTCCAACAGCATTAAACTCTTCCACTGAAATCTGACTGTCAATATACTTGTCAGCACTGGCTCTGCACTTGGCATCTCTTTCTTTAGGCAAACTTGTGTGGGGTGTGTGTGTGAGGGGGGTAAGGTCCCCTCCTTTTTTGTATTTAGGACAGGGTCTACAGGGTCTCACTATGTAGATCCAACTCATAGTGATCTGCCTGTGTTCAGCCTCTCAAGTGATGGGATTACAGGTGTGCGCCACCACGCTGTCTCAGCGTGCCTCAGGGGTGGGGCCCACGCAGCATGCTGGGGATCAAACTCAGGTGTTGGTCTGCCTAAGCAGGGGTTTTAATCTGCTGAGCTATTTGGCCAGCCTCCTCCCCTGTATTTTTGACACAGGGTCTCACTATGTAGTTCAGGCTGGCCTTGAATTCATTTTGTAGCTTAGGCTAGTCTCGAACTTGCGATGACTCTACTATGGATGCTCCATCCCCTAAAGTACTATGAAGGCCCACCAAATCCTTTTCTGGGGTTGGACTATTGCAGATGAAACTGTTAAAAGGCTAACATATCTAAACAACAGTGCTAAGAGTGGACCAAGGTACACTTGGGGATAGCCTAGCAAGCTTTGAAAAGTCATGGGGCCCGGCAGGATGGCTAAGTAGTCTAAAGCGCCTACTTAGGAAAACTTGGGCGGCTACAGGGACCGGGGTTCGATCCCCAGCACCACATGCTGTGCCAGCCCTGAGCCGGCCATAAAAATAAATAAACAAACAAAAGTTCTGAAACAATAAAAAATAAAATAAAATGCTTATCCTTAAAAAAAAAAAAAAAAGAAAGAAAAGTCAGTCTACTAGCCCACTTAAGAAAACCAAAGACAAGTATAGTGACAAATGCCTATAACCCCACTCAGTTACCTGAAAGGCTGAGGCAGTGCCTCCTGAGGCAGGAGGATTACAAGCTCCAGGCAATTTAGCAAGAGATGTAGCTCAATGCAAAGTTAGGAAGAAGGGAAGGAATCTTTAAAATTTTTAAAATGACTGGTAGTCCAGTGGTACAGCACCTCTAGGCTAAATCCCCTACCACACCAAAATCAAGATTAAATTATGATACAAACAGGGAGATGGGACAAGAATTCAGAGTCTACAGTGTTGCCTTTCTCAATACTGTTCTGACAGGACTGGCCACATTGTAACACTCACTTTATGAACACAAGGGCAGACCTTAAATTTTCCCTACTTTCAAATTTTTAAATAAACTAATCTCCTAAGTAGTATTATTAAAATGCCAGTATCCAAGGCAAGACTCACTTATTCTGGAGTCTGACAGATGTAAAGACAAACTCCACAGATTAAACTCACCTTCTGAGTGGCTTCTTTTTTCTTTTTATCCTCTTTCTTCCTTTTCTTGTCTTCCATTAACTGTTCTTCCCTTTCTTGCTCCTTCTCTCTGTTAAAGCAATTTCATACCAGAAGGTTACAAATTTGTACTTACATTTCTACAGCAATGTTCATCTCTGTGACTACATAGAACACAGAATGTTATGTTAAACAAATGGATGCATAAAATTTCTTACAGGAGGCATTTCAGCATCTTGGTCTGCTACCCCTTTTACAAAACATTACAGTAAGTCTGGTTTCAAAGAAATCTATTAATTTTTATACCATCCTCTACCTAAAATATACACACACAGTATTAAAATATTTGTACTCAGCAAAGGATCTGGTTCGAATATAATATTCAGTTGGTGTGATAGCTTCTATCTAAATGTCACCCCAAAGCTTCATTTGGTCATAGAGCTTTTGGAGATGACTGGCTCTAGTGTGTGAAGCTGGGATTTTTTTTTTTTTGTCTTTTTTGAGACAGAGTCTCACTATGCAGTTCAGGCTGGCCTTGAGCTCACTTTTGTAGCCCAGGCTGGTCTCGAACTTGCACCGATCCTTCTGCCTCAGCCTCCCGAGTGCTGGGATTACAGGCGTGAGCCACCACGCCCGGCTATGAAGCTGGGATTAAGGATGTGACATTGGGATTGATTTATGGTGTAATGCTAGGATTAAGGGTGCTACGCCTTATACTTCCAGGGTGTAAGGGCTACCTGCTCTAAATCAGGTACTCTGGATAGAATGCAAGTGACAGAAAGAAGATGCTGTTGTCACTTTGCTTCCTCATTACTCTGCTGCCTTCTGCCCACAATGAAGTCTTGCTCCTCTGCAATGCCCTTCTGTCTTTGCCATCTTGCCTGGAGCACCCAACAATATACTGCAATCTCTACAAATTGCAAATTACAATAAACCTTTCCTCTTCTAACTATGAGTAGGTATTTTGTTTCAGCAACAAACAAAGTTAACTAAGACATTGTGTTTCAGGCAGTAAGTTGTTTTCTGGCAATGTTTCTAACAATAAAAAAATTTCTGGGCCTGGCGGGATGGCTCAGTGGTCTACAGCGCCTGCTTGGGGAAGCTTGGACGGCTTCAGGGACCGCGGTTCCATCCCCGGCACCACATGCTGCACCAGCCCTGCCCTCGGTGTGGGCTGAGCCGGCCATGAAAATGAGTGAATAAACAACGGTTCTGAAATAAGAAAAATGGGGCTGGGGATATAGCTCAGTGGCATAAGCACCTGCCTGGCAAGCACAAGATTGTGAATTCAATCCCTGGTACTGCCAAAACAAACAAACAAACAAACAAAAAAAAAAACAAAAAACAAAACAGTAGTTGAAATAAGAAAATAAATAAATACATAAATAAATATTTAAAAAAATTTCTAACCAATAATGCACAGTATATTAATTCAATGATTATATATGTACATATAAACATGTATATAATTTAGTTGTTTGTCCACAATCTCTTCAGAGTGGTAAATATACAAGTTTTTGTTCTATATTTTGTGTATTTTCTTTAGATTTACCAATATAATTTCCATTATTTTCTGTTTGCAATACTGAGGGTTGAATCCATGGATATTCCACCAGTTAGTTATCCCCTCCCCAAGTTTCTCAGACATTTGAGACATGGTATTGTTAAACTGCCCAGGGTCACCTCAAGTAAAAACTATGTGCCACTGTGTTTGGTTTTGTTTGTGTTAAAAAAAAAAAAAAGAAGAAAGGAAAGAAACCGACTATCTTATAAATCAACTATATTCCCTTCCAGTATATTCACAATTGATCCCTCCTGGATACATAAATTATGTCTATCAGGTTTCATTCTACCCAATTAAAATAAAAATATACAGTAATAAACAATCCAGTTGAAGAAACATGCTAAAATCTTAATATAATTTCTTTTTTTTTTTTTTTTTTGTCTTTTTGAGACAGGGTCTCGTTATGCAGTTCAGGCTGGCCCTGAGTTCACTTTTATAGCCCAGGCTGGTCTTAAACTCACATTGATCCTCCTGCCTCAGCCTCCCAAGTGCTGGGATTACAGGCATGTACCACCATGCCTGGCTCTGAAAATCTTAATATAATTTCTAATGTCCATTTTGAAATCTAACATTCATTCTATTGCCAACAACTTTTATTCTAGGTATCCACTGGGAAAACCACAGAATTAGTCCTATGTGTATAACTTTAGTGCTTAAGGTAAGAAGCTCACACGTGAGACTAACTGAATTTTAAAGGTGGAAGGAAGAGTCAGAGGTCTAGTTTCCAAATCCTGCAGGACTTAGGATGGTAGGTGATCCAGCGCATCAAGCCCATAGTTAATAGTTTTTCATCAAGCCCTAGAAGATCAAGCAAATTAAAAAGAGAAATGTTTAAGGAAATCAGTTTGCAAATGGCAAAAATCACAAAGATGGCTCCTGAAGGACTCAAGTCTTCAAAGATATAGCTTAATGCACTTAACCCATGCAAAAGGAACTGAGAACCAAAACTGTGGAGGGCTCTGAGGAATAATAGATCAGTAATGTCTTAGTAATAGTACGTGTGAATTTCTTTTTCTTTTTGGTTTTTGAGACAGGGTTTCATTATGTAGTTCAAGGTGGCTTTGAACCCATTAAGTGGTCCAGGCTGATCTCAAATTGATGGTGATCCTCCTGTCTCTGAGTGCTGGGATTATACGCATGCACCACCATGCCTAGGAGAAAGAAAATTTTAAAAATTATTTTACCTATATGTTGCCCTTGACTCTAAATGTCTGTTCATTTTTCTCCTCTGTATTTCTGGGCACATACAAAAGCCTAATATGCAAAATTCCCATTCTAAAAGTAACATCTGTGAAAACTTTAAAAGGATAATCAAGGTGATGGGCCTACAGGTATATATCTCTCATCATAGCTCTTAGCGGGAGAGACAGGAAGGCTGTGAGTCTGAGGATCCTGTCTCAAAAAGACAAAATGAAAGAGCAACAATGCATCTGAGGCTGGGTTTCTCTGAATTTGGCTTCTGTCTTCATCAATCTAAGGGGAGAAGCTCTTGGACAAAACTCCCTGGCAGCAGTGTGTGATCTGAAAAAGGGTTCTGAAACCAACCAGAAGGATGGTGACTATCTAAGGCATGCTGGCCACAGACCCTGCTAGATTTGGCTCTAAGGGATTCCTGCTTTTTACCCTTGCAAATGGAAGGACAGGATGTGGTTCTTCGTCATCCTAACTTGGGCTTCCACATTTTATAGTGAACTGTGCTACAGAAAAGGAGCAGCCATAGTCTGGAAATCTATGTTAAAAACTTAGTACTTTAAAAAGCCAAGCTGTCATTTTTTTCTAAATCTAAAATTACTCTTAAGATTAAAAGTTTATTTTAAAAATATAGTGTAAAAAAAGCAGTAGGTATTTAACTTAAAGAAGTATTCTTTATGGGGCCAGTAAGATGGTTCAGCAGTCTAAAGCACCTGCTTAGGAAAGCTTAGGCAACTGCAGGGACTGCAGTTTGATTCCTGGCACCATATGCTGCACCAGCCCCACCCCAAGGGCAGGCTGAGCTGGTCATAACTAAAAAAAAAAAAAAAAAAAAAAAAAAAAAAAAAAAAAAAAAAAAAAAAAAAAAAAAAAAAAAAGTATTCTTAAAAAAAAAAAAAAAAACCTAACCTTTTCAAACATTTTTCTCCATAAACAGGTAATTCAGGGAAAAGGACTGAAATTCATACACACTAGATGTGATTTATTTCCAAAACAAGTATTTTTCAAAGTTTTCCAAGAGATGGGCTATGCTTTCGCCAATTTTTTTTTTTTTTTTTTTTTTCTGTGCACCTTAGTAGAATTTAGTGTTCTTTTTATATTTTATTCCTTCAGGAGAATTTTTTTCAAACCTGACCTGTGGTTTAAGCACCTCTGGCAAGCACAAGGACCCAGGTTCTATCCCCAGTACTGTGCCAACTCTGTGCCAAACTGGGAGTGGTGATGCACCCCTGTAATCACAGTGCTAGAGAGACTGAGACAGGAGGATCACTATGAGCCTGAGCTGCTTAGTGAGATCTTGTACCAAATAAATAAATAGACAAATAAATAAATAAATGATTTCCAAAAAATTCCCAATTCTGAGTCAGAGTCAGAATAGAATAGAATAGAATAGAATAGAATAGAATAGAATAGAATAGAATAGAATAGAGAGGACATTCACACTGGTGGGAATGAGAGGTTTGCCAGAGGGAATGACCAATGAGAAAGTTTATTAAGGACAACTATATCCATATTTCATACCATTGAAAAAGGAATTATACAAATAAAAAGGATCTAAATTAGCATGAACTGTTTCCAATACAGAAATAGAAATATGGGGATAGATACTATTATACATGATTATGACTTTGCACATGCACATTTTCCTTTATGTGTATACTGTACATACACACACTGCACACATATACATACACTTAAGAGCTATTGCCTAGCTCTATCATTTTGACAGCTATAACAAGCTACATCCAAATAGCAATGAGCTGACAGCACAAAGAATTACGGCTTCTAAATATCATTATTTACTAACAGAACCAGAGTTCTTTGGGAAAGCAAGCTAACTGGGGCTGGGACAAGGAAAGTCCAAGAAGAATCTAGCATGTATGTTTGCCACAAAGACAGAAGTACTTAAGAACAAAGGATCATGTTAAATGATCACAGAAGACAGTTTGAAGGGGCTGTGACAAGTTGAATGCAGAACAAAAAAACTTGTCAAAATGAGGAATAATACAGGATTACAGGGGCCCGGCAGGATGGCTCAGTGGTCTAAAGCGCCTGCATGGGAAAGCTAGGGTGGCTTCAGGGACCACAGTTCGATCCCCGGCACCACATGCTGTGCCAGCCCTGCCCTCGGGGCGGGCTGAGCCGGCCACAAAAATGAGTGAATAAACAAACAAAGGTTCTGAAACAAGAAAAAATAAAAAAATAAAAAAATACAGGATTACAAACTATTGTACAAATTAGGAAAACACAAGTCCTTAAACAAGAGGAAGTGAGTAAGCCACCAAGTGACCAAGAAATATTTACATAGTTTCAAAGCACCTCCCCATAAAATATATATTGATTTTCAGGGGAAAAGAACAGCTGCAGAAGAGCAGCCTGGAGGATATCACTTTAATGAAGTAATCCATAAGAACATCATCAGCACTGGGACAAATCAAAAACCAAGCGCTCCGACAGGAGGTGGTACAAACAACATGCTGACACTTCTGTGGTATTCTTTTCAAGTATGTACAACTTGAATATCGTTATAAGGAATTACCAAATAATTCCACACTGAGAGGCATCCTACAAAATAACTGGCTTGCAATCTTCAAAAGTTTCAAGCCTTGAAAGTCAGGGAAAGTCTGAGGAATCCTGAGTAGAAGACTAGGGAGACAACCAAATGTACTGTTTCGGGGCCACTGTGGCACCCTAGCTGGGAGAGGACGGTTCAGTTAATGGAGAAATGTATGAATATTAGTGTTTTCCTTTCATGATATGATTGTGAACCTCAGGAAAATTTCTTACTTGTTAATACATGATGGTATTAATAAAGGGCAGCATATGAGGGGCACCAGATCAGCAGTTTCTTCTCAAATGACTCAGGGGAAACAAAAAAACAAAAAGTAAAATTAGATCAAAATCTCTTTAAGATTTTTAAAGCCCTCTCCCAGAGGGTTCTAATACATAGCTAGAATTGGGAACCACTGATATCAATTCTCCTTCAAAGCTACAAACTACTTTAGGTGTCTACAAGAGTCAGGCACTTTTCTAGGCTCTACAACATGAAAACAAACAAACAAACAAACAAATTAGTGCTTGGTTAAAATTTGGGGCTTTATTTCTGGAGGGCAGAAATAGGGGACCCCCTTTTGTCCTATCCCCCTCCCATCTACCCCTACGCAACATTCACATCCTTCAACTTCCTGGGCTATGTGACAGCCTCACCCTCACCCACACCAGAAGACTCAGGGGTCTCCATTTGAAAGCTCCCTTTCCACTTCATTCATCAGTTTGGCACCTACTTGATGCCTGATGCTGCGTTCTGGCCAAGACAGCAGCAATGCCCGAAGGGCGGCACAGTCAGCCCTCCTTACACTCTTCCTACAGTGGTCTCTTGCCTCAACATGGTTGATGGCATCTCTTCTGGGGCAGGAGAGAGCCTGTGCTGCACTTGGGCCTCTGAGGAGAGCTTGCAGAGCCTTTGCTGTATTGAAAGTACCAGAACCTCAGACCTGTGAATGAACTCATCATGGTTGTGCTAAGCCAGGGAAGAAACCAACTGCTTTCCACAAACTAGAACAATGACTCTGGAATGCCTCAAGCAGGAAGGAGAAGCAGGGCTAGCAATCTTAAGCTTGAAAGCTGTAATGCTCACCACCAAGCTGACTGGAGAGCAACCACCGTCAAGTACCTCCACTCAAGACAGTCAAGAGCTCAACTTGATGGGAAAATAGCTCCAGTTATCTAGGGGCTTCTTTTTTCTTTAAGGTCTGGACAACAGGCTGTAACAGCATCAAATACTATCACTGGTATTGTAGCAAAGGTGGCACTACCTTTGGCCCTAGAGTTTATAACTATCTCCACAAAACTGAGGCAAACAGACCTCACCAGATAGAGCAATCCACCCAACATGGGAAAGCAGGCCAAAAGTAAAGCAATACCAAACCAGTAAAATGAGCTTCTCAATAAAAAGGGACGCACTGTTCATATACCAACAAGTTGGATGAATTTCTAGGTAATTACCTTTTAGGATCAAAGGTTATGTACTGTACAGTGGCATTTATATATCATTTCTGAAACAAATGGTTGGCTGCTGGAGGTTGAAGGGGAAGGTAAGGCATGCTATTAAAAAATGATGTCAGTGAGGCTTGTGGTGACAGAATTGTTCTGTATCTTGACGGTGGTGGAAAATAAATGAACCTATGCTGGATAGAATTGTGTAGACCTCAAAACATACCCAGAAATAAAAAACTGTAGAGATTTAAGACTCACAGATCACAGGAATACCAAAAAGTTGATTATTCTGCAAGAAGTTACCTTTGCTAGAAACTGGATGAAGAGTACATGGAATCCCTGTATGTTACTTCTTTTTTTTTTTTTTTTTTTTTTTTTTTTTTTTTTTTTTTTTTTTTTTTTTTTTTTTTTTTTTTTTTTTTGTCTTTTTGAGACAGGGTCTCGCTATGCAGTTGAGCCTGGCCTTGAGCTCACTTTTGTAGCCCAGGCTGGTCTTGAACTCACACCAATCCTCCTGCCTCAGCCTCCCGAGTGCTGGGATTACAGGCGTGAGCCACCACGCCTGGCAGTGTATGTTACTTCTAATAACATGCAACTCTACAAATACTGCAGTGAAAATTTCAATGAAAGTTTCAGTGGGTGATACTAATCAAAAGTATGTTGTTTGCATGTATCAGTGTGTTAAAGTGAAACCCATTAACCTGTATAACCACCTAAACATGGGCGAGAGGGAGAGGGAGAGGGAGAGGGAGAGAGGGAGAGGGAGAGGGAGAGGGAAGATATGTAGGGGAAAAAAGTTTGAAGCATTGTCTGATCTTTTGGTTTCCTGTCTAACATTTTTCCACTTTAAATGACTTTGTTAACAGTTCTTTATCAAAGTCACACAAGAGTCAAACGGAAGCTTATGAATTATTTAGTCTGCACATTCACAGACGTACTACATTTCCAAAAATATTCTTCACTGCACCCTACTATGTTCAAATTATTACGGTCTTATTGATCAAGTGTGCCTTAGGTATCACAAAGTTACTTAAACTGCTCCTCATCCACATAAGTTACAATTCTTTTACCAAGAATTTTATATAAGCTGTTATTTCACTTCTGTGGTAGTGTGGCCAATATTGATTCCAAATCCTTTTTGGCCTATTTTCCAGACTCTCTCATTCATGCTGTCAATATGGTGCATTTGTGGTTGATTTCAGGGGGAACACACAGGGCACCCATCTTGTCTGAGAGCAGGGCAGGGATGAGGTGGTCCTAAAACCTACATCTTGTCATAGTAGTTTTTGGAAGTGTACAAAGTAGAAGAAGCTCCTCCTGGAACTCTGCTGAGGTGTGGTCCTAAGAGGCACTTGACTGATGTTTGGCTTCTAAAGGATCTGAAAGATGGCTTCATCATTTAATAACCCCCATGCGCCAATGGGAGTGCATACTACTGCCTACACACTAACAACTAAAATACACCTAACGTATTACTTGTACAATCGTGTACTTCCTTAAAGGTCAAAGGTATTCTTTTTTTTTTTTTTTTGCCACGAGATGTGTTTTATTTTCATTCAACATACAAATAATTTTCTATAATATCCCAGGGCAAACCGGAGAATTTGGCAGTCCGATTGGGGGGGGGGGTCCCCTCTGAGACCCACGGGCCGGTGGCATCGGCACGGAATGCCCGGGTTCACAGTGCAGCTTGTGGCTCGTGTCCATCTTGCGAGTGGCTCTTCCTCCACACATCAT